>JAANSP010001962.1:0-13877 GCA_036850745.1 Homidia socia | reverse complement strand
AGCGGAGGCGGAACCTCATGAAGGCAAACGGAAAGTGGAGTCATTATGGCCGATTTTTAAAATACATCATCAAAAGTCACGATATGTGTATGACTTGTTTTATAGACGAAAGGCAATTAGCAGAGGTACCAGTCTTTTCCTTACAACTTAATAATCCAGTGGTTAATTGCTGTGAATATTTAATCTATATGTCCCCTATTTCTAATAAATAATTCTTGTTGAATTTTCTAGAATTATATGATTACTGTCTAAAGGAAGGAATTGCAGATGCAAATCTTATAGGTACGCGGAAAAACGATTTTTAATTGGATTTTGAATGTTATGATGGTGATAATGAGGACTTACCTAGTTTTATGTGTATATTTTCTGTCCTTTTAGCGAAGTGGAAAAAGCAAGGTTACGAAAATCTTTGCTGTCTTCGGTGCATTCAGACAAGAGATACGAATTTTGGTACTAATTGTATTTGTCGTGTTCCCAAAAGTAAACTTGAAGAGGTAATTTATTCTATATATGCTATTTTTATTTCTTAAAAATCTGTGTTAAAAATAACTGAATATACCTAATTTAAAAAATGTACATTTGTTATAGGGAAGAATCGTTGAATGTGTACATTGTGGATGCCGAGGATTTGGAAAAAGCAAGGTTACGAAAATCTTTGCTGTCTTCGGTGCATTCAAACAAGAGATACGAATTTTGGTACTAATTGTATTTGTCGTGTTCCCAAAAGTAAACTCGAAGAGGTAATTCACTCTACATAATATTTTTAATTTAAAAAATCTTTGTTCAAAATAACTGAATATACCTAATTTAAAAAATGTACTTTTGTTTTAGGGAAGAATCGTTGAATGTGTACATTGTGGATGCCGAGGATGCTCTGGCTAAAATAACAAATAACCTTCAGTTTTGGATATTCTCAACTCGTTTGTGTCTTAATTTAAAGTAATTTTAAATGTTTATATTAAATCAGACATATTATGGATGATGTTTAGTTTTCTATAACGGCCTTTTCTTTCTTTGAATATTTTATACTTTTGTCTTTGTGTAGTATTATGTGTTTCTAATTATTGTCCTTCAGTTTTTCTTCATGTTTTACTTATGGATACAAGTTTATTTCAATAATTGTTCTATATTCTGTATTTAGTTGGCTCGCAAAAATTGCAAAAGTTTCAGGTGAAACTTGTGTTCCCAATGATAAAACAATAAAAAATACGACTACATGCATACTTGTACGTATATACATACAGTATAAAGCTAACATAGATTGAAATAATTCTGAAATGACAGTTTTATTGACATTTTATCTCGCTCAATTATAAATTTTTAGGTATAGGCAGACAAAAGCAAACAGTCAAACACTGCTTGTTTCAGTCATCAATAATAATCAAAAGTAGTAGTATTAAATAAAATTACAAGTTATACCGACTTATCGTCAAGCAATGACAAAGTCATTGACAGTTACAAACTTGTCGACAGTTTTAGTGATGAGCAGTAAAGGCCAGAGAGTAATAAAAATGTGCTTGCAATAATTATTAACGTAGATGAATATGTTAGCTCAGCTAGAATATTACGGAATGACGATGAAAATCTCTTTTGAGAATAAAAGACGGTAGTCTAATAATAAAACAAGGAAAGAAAGGAAATAAAAAAATTAAACATGAAAGTAGTTTGAACGTAGTAGTAACAATTTAAATAGCTCATTCAGTCAGACTTTCATCATTAGCAAACTATTTTTAGTGATGAGCAGTAAAGGCCAGAGAGTAATAAAAATGTGCTTGCAATAATTATTAACGTAGATGAATATGTTAGCTCAGCTAGAATATTACGGAATGACGATGAAAACCTCTTTTGAGAATAAAAGACGGTAGTCTAATAAAAATAAAACAAGGAAAGAAAGGAAATAAAAAATTAAACATGAAAGTAGTTTGAACGTAGTAGTAACAATTTAAATAGCTCATTCAGTCAGACTTTCATCATTAGCAAACTATGATATAGGGATGAGATAATTGATTAGAGTATAAAGTGGTCAAAAAATGAAACTATTTATTAGTGAAGCAGAAGCAAAGACATGAAATGGAAATGGAAAGCTCACTTTTTTTGTTCTTCTCCTTCTTGAATGAAAATGTCTATTACTACTACTCAATAGCAAAATGTANTCAAAAAATGAAACTATTTATTAGTGAAGCAGAAGCAAAGACATGAAATGGAAATGGAAAGCTCACTTTTTTTGTTCTTCTCCTTCTTGAATGAAAATGTCTATTACTACTACTCAATAGCAAAATGTACTAACTTTTAGTGATACTAACAAAAATTAGCACTCATATTACAAAGAAATTAAGGAAATATATGGTAAAGTATTATTATAATTCAGTTCTTTAGTCAGTTACACCGATTACTTATGTCATCTTCTTTCTTGGTCATCAACCAAACAGCCATCATTATTGATTTCGTGGGTTAGTTTATATTAATATTGTTCTCGTCCTCGTCCCTTGTATTCTAAGTTTTTTCTTCAACCCACATTTAATTTTTTATAGCGCATATTATCCGTTCCGCATAATAGGAAATTCACTTTATTCAAAGTAGAAAATGACTGACTATTAATTGTAGAGTTCTTAAGTACCTTTATAATACCAATTCAAGTTAGTTTTAATAATTCAGCCAGCTAAATGTTACAAATACGGCTTGTTGTCCTTCTCCTCTCCGGTCCTTATTATGTAAATGTAACCAAAAGCACAAATGCAGCAATACAAAAAACACCGTATTGCCTTGTTCAACAAAACAAAAAGATTTATTGTATGAAGTTGATGATAAAATTATTATATGATTGTTGTCGTGTGTGTTTGTATGTATTTTTGTGTTGTTCAAATTATTCCTTCGATATCAACGAAAAAAATGATAAGAAAAATCATAACATTTTTTTGTGTGTTTGTTGATGCAAAAATTATTATAAGTATAATGATATGATGTTTGCTATTTTTCCTAAAAATGTTGTGTGTAAAGCATCATCATTATAATGTTTATTCGTTAAGAAAGAAAACGTAAATTACAGTATAAACACTGGAACGTACATGTACATGTAAAAAGTAAAATTAAAACAATAAAATACAAGTAAAGCATTCTTATTTGTATCGCTCAAAAAGTCAATTCATTAATGATATGATGATGTTTGCTATTTTTCCTAAAAATGTTGTGTGTGAAGCATCATCATTATAATGTTTATTCGTTAAGAAAGAAAACGTAATTACAGTATAAACACTGGAACGTACATGTACATGTAAAAAGTAAAATTAAAACAATAAAATACAAGTAAAGCATTCTTATTTGTATAGCTCAAAAAGTCAATTCATGAGATGGTCCAGTACTGCATGCAGCAATGATGTTAGTGGTCACGTTATTTGAATCTTACCTTGTAAAGGCACGTCTGTAGAGAAAGCACTAACAATGCATTTTTTTGCATTATGCAAATTGCATAAATAATGTATTTTACATAACATGTAAAAAGTAAAATTAAAACAATAAAATACAAGTAAAGCATTCTTATTTGTATCGCTCAAAAAGTCAATTCATGAGATGGTCCAGTACTGCATGTAGCAATGATGTTAGTGGTCACGTTCACGTTATTTGAATCTTACCTTATAAAGGTACGTCTGTAGAGAAAGCACTAACAATGCATTTTTTTGCATTATGCAAATTGCATAAAAATTTATTTTACATAACAGGCAGAGGCAACAGTCTTCTTAGACTTAGGCCTTGCTTGTTGTTTTCAATTACAAGTTATGCAGAATATTGCAGCAGACGCGAGACTCGACCCAACTTTCACAAAATGTTGCCATCATTTTTGTACATGTTAATTTAAGTTGCTTTGGAAACAGTTTAAAGTTTATTTTGGCCGAAAGTCTTCTAAAATATATTCTGAATGTCAAACAAAAATAAGGCTGAAAACAATTTTACTGAAGACGAATATTGAGAAAATATAAAAGTGAAGTATTTGAAGATTTTACGTGCAGACTATTTAGAATTCAACCATCCTATTAATTGTACTAGCTGTGGTTTTTGATTTATTTGTAATTGAATTTCTTCACTAGTTTACTAAATTAACGAGTAACGTATTTACACCTCATTATTAGAGAGGTTTTTATCATTAAAATGTCAAACTCTGAATCGTCATCATTGTCTTTTGACTCTGTTCTTTTACATTGCTGTGTTTTTTGATTCTGTTATATTTGTAATTAAATTTCTACACTAGTTTACTAAATTAACGAGTAACGTATTTACACCTCATTATTAGAGAGGTTTTATCATTAAAATGTCAAACTCTGAATCGTCATCATTGTCTTTTGACTCTGTTCTTTTACATTTGCCTCCTAGTGAAGTAAGTAATCAACCGCAGCAAGTGCCTTTAATAATTGTTTCAATGTTTATCCGGGGAGTAAACTAAATACTAACAAGGCCTTCATTTTTTTCCAGCTTCAGTGCTACTTCCTCGATCGACTTGATTTTCCTACTCTCAAGGCTGCCCGTTGCGTCAATAAACTATGGAAGTCCCTTGTCGACCCCTGTTTGGAGTTTCATCTGAAACTGTCAGATTCCACATAAAACGTTAGTGCAGGCATTTGGAACATCCCGGCAGATTGATTCTTTGACGACCACTGTACTCTACGGAAAGTATCCTGTGGAGGGAATCTCTGTTCAAACCAAAATGCTTCGCCTGGCATATCAAATTCGAGATGACGACGATGACGATGAAGAAGATAATGAATTGTTCCGGGAATACAAACGTCATCAAGGGAATAACCGCTTGAAAAAGTATGTTGGTTTGACATTGTTCAACTTTCGTCGGGTCATCCGTGATTTTCAGTACGTGCAAAAGTTTCACATTGTTTCGCGTGCAGTAACAGTCTTCACCAGTCATGAGGCTAAGCAGCAGTTGTCCAAAGTGTACTTGCCAAACGTGAAGGAAATTATTGTAAGCAATTTAATTAGCTAAAACGAGTTGTCAAACTAATCAAGATTTTTTTGCACACAAATTTTAGCGTTATGATTTTTTTAATTGCAGATAACATTTTACGACACTGGATTCCATCAACTACTTCCATTCATGAAAAACTACTTCCCCAAACTTTTGTCGGTGAACGTTGCAAATGTTTATGAAGAACTACTTTCCCAAACTTTTGTCGGTGAACGTTGCAAATGTTGCTGAATCAAGAAGGGATCGTCCTCTCCTCTACTCTTGGGTCTTTGGCTTTGTCGGTCGTCACCGTCAAACACTCAATGAGGTGAGCTTAATCCTTCCTGAAGGGATGATGAACGACAGGGGAAGTTTTCTCGCACGGGCAGGAGTGTCCTTGTCTGGCAGCATGGGTATCAGACCGGATCTACGATATGATCTCAAGACGCCCCCACCTCTCTACTCGGAACTGAAGGAGCGTTTGGAGAATCTTACCACGCTCAAGAAACTTTTTTGGGACGTGGGGCAACTGGAAGGCAATCGTAGATACACGCTGGGTACAACTCTGCTCTTTTCCCAAACTAATTTAGTTGAGCTCCACATTGACAATATTCACTTGAAGGATGCTTCCTTGTGGAGACGTATTGGGGGAGCATTGGGAAAATTCAAGGACACATTGGAATCTCTCTCTTTGGGCGGCTGCTTTTGTGGACCTCCCTCAACCCTTTTGGGAACTCATGTATTCTCCTGCACTTGGCTCAAAGACTGTCATCGCTTGAAAAACCTGGAAATGGTCATTTGTGGAATCAGCGTTGAATCTATTGAAGATCTTCCCTCCAAGTCTATCCAAACTCTTAATCTAGGCCACATGTTGATCCAAGACCAAATCGAGTATGTCGCTCGTAATATGGTGAATTTGGAGTCGTGGGAACTTCCCCAGCGTGGCTGCCTTGTGAATATCCTAGTACCAAGAATCAGTGTTTATCTATTTGAAGCAATTTTACATCTTCCAAAACTGACCAAAATTAATATTTATTCCGAGTGCGCGGAAGAAGAGGAAATTCTTCAGTTTGTCAGTGAACAGCAAGGAATATGCCACCACACTTGTATTTGGAATGCCGACCGAAATGGCAACTTGAGCTTTCACATCCGTCGGGATACGTTTGTTCGGGATTTTGAAGCAATTTTACATCTTCCAAAACTGACCAAAATTAATATTTATTCCGAGTGCGCGGAAGAGGAGGAGATTCTTCAGTTTGTCAGTGAACAGCAAGGAATATGCCACCACACTTGTATTTGGAATGCCGACCGAAATGGCAACTTGAGCTTTCACATCCGCCGGGATACTTTTGTTCGTGAACATTCTCAGTTGGAGGAGTTTATCTTAAAAAACCGGGTAAATCCTGCGGAGGAACTGGATAGAGATAATCTTCTCGAATTTTTTATTCGCAACATTGTTGCAGGAAGGGTCTTTGGGATTGAAGATTTTGATGAGGATGAGGACATTGCCATGTGGGAACATGAGCACCAGCATGCACTAATTGCGCTCAATAACTATTTTGTACTCTGACAACCTCCTCCATTTTCCAAGAACGCTAGTCATATACTTTATATAATAGCTTGTATGCAAGTAACATTATCAAATAGGAACCCGTTAAGAGAGGTGATCAACATTGTATTTTATCCTTACTATCTATCTATACTTTATTTACTAAAATAATTTGGCTGTATGTATGCCAGTCAGTGTAAAATCTTTTTTCTTTCTGCTTATTTTTTTAAATCCAGTGATTTTAAGTGATTGATTTGTTTTGAAAAGAATAACTACAGCTCTGTAAGTGTAAGAAGTACTAACAATAGGTACCAAAGTGTGTTATTCCACTAAAAATAATATAAAAATCGCAATTTTTCCGTGTCAACTTTAAACTAATTTTACAAAATTAATGCTTTCAAATCATTGCTTTTTAATGTGTCAAAAGTGTAAGTTTTTATTTGAATTGAAATTCAAAATTTAAATAAAGTCACAGTGATAAATGTATGGTATAATTATATTAAATGGTCCTGATGTAATAACTTATTTAATTCACACCGCTTGTAGCACCCGAAAAAAAACGAAAACTAGGCTGCACAAAAAAAGTTTAGTTTGCTATACAAAAATGTACACATTAATAATAATAATCAATCACACTTGTACTATGTATATGTAGACAAAGACAAAGGCACCAGAGACATTTAAGCAGCAATTCATTTTAAATGCACCTTTTGAGACATTATCGTGACAGTATTGTCGTTTTTTAAAATAAATTGTATTTTGGATAAAAACTGCATTTTCAAGCATAATACGTCACAAGGGCAAAAACGGCAGCTCCCAATAACGCAGCGAGTAGATGCGTTACATAGATTCCTCCAGTGCAGTTGAAATATTCAAAGCTTTTTAAAATGGTTTGGAAAAAGCGGAGTTTGCCAACGGTATATGGAGGATACCTGGCCTCGCCAAGCTTCTCACTGAGCATACTGAATGACCTGTTGAGGACGCTCCTGTGATGGGAAAATGTATCAAAGGAATACTTTCCGTGGTAGTTGCCAACCCCAGAGTTACCCACTCCTCCAAATGGTAGTCCATGCCAGGCCATGTGCCACATTGTGTCATTCACACAAACTCCTCCGCTTGTGGTGGCCTCGATAAGTTTTGTGTTCATGTCTTCATTTTTGGCAAAGGAATAAAGGGCTAATGGTCGTGGCCTTTTGTTAATGTAGTCAATGGCTTCCTGAAGCGAATTCACTGTGATGATGGGCAGAATTGGTCCAAAAATTTCGTCTTGCATTATGGGGTCATCTTCCGGCACGTCTACGACAATTGTAGGTTCAATCCAAAGATCCTTTTCATCTGTCTTTCCGCCAAAAACAATTTTTCCTTTGGTGGTGTCCAGCATGTTGCGAATTCGTTTGCAATGATGCTGATTGATAATCCGAGGAATGTCAGAGTTTCCTTGAAGGTCATCTCCATACCACTCTTTGAGTACAGTATTGGCCATTTTCAGGAACGCTCCTTCTGCCTTTTTCGAGCATAGCACGTAATCTGGTGCGATACACGTTTGACCCATGTTGGAATACTTGCCCCAGAGTATTCTTTTTGCAGCAAGATCGAAATCTGCAGATTCGTCTACGTAACATGGACTTTTGCCTCCCAGCTCTAAGGTGACTGGTGTCAAATTAGGGGCTGCTGCAGCCATCACTGAACGACCAACGGCAGGCGAACCAGTGCAGAAAATGTAGTCAAACTTATTAGTGAGGAGTTGCTTGGTCCCTTCAACCTCTGCTTGAACAACTCGGTAGCAGTCGTTGTCAAGATATTTGGGAATGAGGTCGGCCATCAGCCGAGCGGAATGCGCAGACAGCTCGGAAGGTTTGATAATCAGGCAGTTTCCAGCACAAATCGCACCTGCAAAAATTTTATTTGTTAAAAAATGCCATAATGTATAAATGTATTATTCATTAGTTGAGTCACACTCACCCATTGCTGGCTGTAATGTCAATAGAATCGGATAATTCCTTGAGAAGTTGCTTGGTCCCTTCAACCTCTGCTTGAACAACTCGGTAGCAGTCGTTATCAAGATATTTGGGAATGAGGTCGGCCATAAGCCGAGCGGAATGTGCTGACAGCTCGGAAGGTTTGATAATCAGGCAGTTTCCAGCACAAATTGCACCTGCAAAAAAAAATTATTTGTTATAAATGCCATAATGTAGAAATCATACAAATGTACATATAATATTCATTAGTTGAGTTACACTCACCCATTGCTGGCTGTAATGTCAAAAGAATCGGATAATTCCAGGCTCCAAGTACAAGCACTACTCCGTAAGGCTCCTTTCGAATATACGCACTGTCAAGAACAGCAAGCAAGTTGACAGGTAGTCTGTCATCCTTTGCCCACTTGGCACAATTTCTAATAAGTCCTCCCAGCTCATTAAGAAGAATCTCCAGTTCGTACAGCGTTGCTTCCAATTTAGGCTTTCTTAAATCTTTTCCCAGTGCGTCCAGAATTTCATTTTGGTTCTCCCGGATCATTTTGTCCAGATTTTTCAGTTGCTGAACTCTGAATGAAACCGGTCTGGATTTGCCAGAGTTGTAAGCTTTCCGAACGGAAGCAACAAGCTGGTAAAATCAAGCATCAATAATAAAAGTATATAGATAAATCATAAAGATACGCCATTTGTGGTGACACTGACACTAACCATATGTCATCGGGATCTAAAATCGATTATTAAATTATCAGTAGTCACTTACCTCGCTGTACGCATTTTTTGCTGCTGAACTCATTTTGATAACTGAAAAGGACTGCGTATTTAAATTCTTCCGACTTCCCCAACAGGATTTTATTCTCGATTCCCGAGCTTCCACACGTGCTTACACTATGTGAATAATCTTTCGCTATTGTGCTTCCAAACACGCTTCCAGTATCTCAAATGACAAACACTGTGGGAAAAGGGACACAAAGAAAAATTAGTGTAAAACTAACTGCTCACTGCTAATTAAAAAAATTAACTGCAAACAAAATTTCTCTTCTTTGTTTCAGCTGTTTCAGTCGAGAAGATATTAGACAAGTTGTACAGTACGATAACGATAACTCGAAGTCCAACCTCTGCTGCTACTTTCAATGTCAATGCTGGCAAATGTGCTTTGAAGCCTACATGCATGCTCAGCAACTTGTACGACGACGATTTTTCATGTCACAAAAAAGAACAATACATATAACGAATTGAAGACATTCATAAGTCATCATCATGGATAATATAAGTCGATAATGTCATTTTTTCAGAATATGATGATATCATGGAATGATTATGAGAAGTGATAAGAATGTTGGCTCATCATCATTCATCAACAAAGAACAGAATTGTCGAGATCTTCAAGATGATGATGATTACGATGCAATCTTTTTTATAATATTCATCCTCATTGTTTTCATGTTCATATTAACAGTATGTTACGTTGCATTGCATTGCAAAATTAAGAACCAATATTACTATGTCAAGAAATATCACTCACTGTTCTTTCTTCTTATCTGTGTTGAATGCTGACAATGCATGCTAAAATAATAATAATCTTTATACCAATTAAATCTACAAAAGAGCTACAATTGCGAGATGAATAAAAGTTTTGCAAAAATAATTACACCTTGTTTGCCTATTTAACTTGTGAATGCTGTAAAAAATGAATGATAAAGCATTTCGCACGCAAATATCATGTATCATGTTCCTTTTCCCTTTATATTATGCATGTGAAGTACATACATACATTTCTAAACACAAAAAAGTGTTTTTGACACAAGTAAGTATATTTTACGGTGAAGGTCATTTACTCATTTTGTGATTTTGCACTCTTTTAGTTGGACATGTTCTGTACAATATGTAGTAGGCAATAGGCATGTTCCAAAAACCTGTTGGACTTTTGACTTACAAACAAGTGAAAAACAATGCTCTTCAGAAAAAGTGATCTAATGATAAGCCAATCTTTTGGACAAGGAATCTCCTCTGAACGAGGTGTGGAAACTGAATAGGTTTATGCATACTACGCTGCTTAAAAGATTTTCTTGATTAGCTAGTAGTATTAGGAATTAGGATGACAGTAAAAGTAGCACTGTGAAAAAACTGGATTTCTGTGTAGACCTTGAATCTCAGTGTTGTTGTCGCATGGACAACAGCCTTAAAAATTCGCATGCAAATCACAAAAATATTTTTGATACAAGTATTTACACTTACGTTATTAAATTGCTCAAGACGAGAACATTTTAAAAAAGTCGAAACAAATGCACGAGCACTTTTGCACGTCCGCCACACTTCTGTCAAGATAGAGAATTTTTCGAACTATCACTTGTGCAAACTTTTTTTTCTGGCTCCTCAAGTTTTATTACAACCGCAAACGATCGTTATTTAAAAAGACTTATTTTTTAGATGGATGAGCATTTAAATTCCTTTAACAATTGCGGTATTTTATATTCACTTCAAAGCAAATTGAAACAGCAACAGTAAGATTTTATTAAGTGATAAGACTGTGTCTCCTCATAAATAAAATATAACTGGCAAAAATATCCTATTTTATGAGATAAAATAACCATGAATAATCAAAAAAATAAAGTTGCCATTTTTTCTCACTGCTGTACTTATTCACTTAAAATATTGCATTATCCCATCATCCCAACATCCCAACCCCTCGTTTACTACTACTAAAAAAATATCATCAGTTCCACTTGAAAACTAGCACATATAACATTCATCCATTTATTAACACCATCACAAGAGGAGGATGTATATAGAGAGCTTATTCGCCTTTTTTAAAGTGGAAGGTAGGTAGGCAGTCCGCTTTATAAAAATTGTATGGATGCTCACATGTAAATACGTCGTCCTTAGTCTATTTAGGTATAGGTAGGTTTTAAAAAGAAGAGAGAAAAAATGAGCGCATAGCAAAACCAGACTTCTTCACAAATTCACAAAAAAAAATTCTTCTTCACAGTCCACACAATCCACACACTTATTTTATGGCATAATATTATTATATTCTTATTATTACTGTTACCATCATCATCAATGCATACAATATTCAATGCACTTGAAAGGCTCACTCCCAGACAACTTGTTGCTTCTTCTTCTTCAGCAAAGAAAAAAAAATATTCAAGTCGAGATGATGATGTTTTGAGTCGTCGTCAGTGATCCGTTCTTGTGAACTTCCATGAACCAACTGCGTGAAAAGCGTGATTGTAGGTTTTTGCAGCGTTGAGGATGATGATGATAGTAAGTAGTCATGTACTTGGTTTGCTTGGTTGGCGTTGGTAGCATTATGACTCAGAACCCGCAGCAAAGTGCTTGCAAAATTCAAAAAAGAATATGAAATTATATGGCCATCAGAAAGAAGCGTGAAGAAAGATCTCTTCTTTTTTGGGTTTTATATTTTGTAAGTTATTTTACAGTAAAACAAATATTTTAATGCTTTTTTTCTACCTGCCTGCATATCAAACACATCATCGAAATCGTAAAATATGTCGATATTCAATGCATGCATGCAGGTACGTGTCTAAGGTCTAATGTACCAACAGATCGCAGTCAGAAGAGAGGTAAATACTCTGCTATTGTATCAAATGAGATTTTTGAAAATAACCTAGTTGGTATTACCAACCAGTAAGACAGGTACTGTTTTACTCGAATGTCTAGTGGCCATCAGAAAGAAGCGTGAAGAAAGATCTCTTCTTTTTTGGTTTTTATATTTGTAACTTATTTTACAGTAAAACAAATATTTTAATGCTTTTTTTCTACCTGCCTGCATATCAAACAGATCATCGAAATCGTAAAAAATGTCGATATTCAATGCATGCATGCAGGTATTGCAGGTACGTGTCTAATGTACCAACAGGTCGCAGTCAGAAGAGAGGTAAATACTCTGCTATTGTATCAAATGAGATTTTTGAAAATAACCTAGTTGGTATTACCAACCAGTAAGACAGGTACTGTTTTACTCGAATGTCTAGGTACGTTGTTGTCAATCAGAAATTTCTATTTTGTCTGTACCTATCGTATTTCCTTTGTACTGGTAAATATACAGGTGCTTGTTTATCAATGGACGAATGCAAAAAATGAAAATTTTAACTTTGGCATGTATGCCTGCATGCAACAACGGATCAAACAAATAATGTATATTACTAAAAACTCAATTTAGTTGTGATTACAGGTTTCAATAAACAATTTTAAAAATTTAAACAATTAAAGATTTCATACCGCAACTACTTTTTAAGTAAAGGCATTATTGCGATTTTCTTCAGATTGGGAAATATCATCTTATTGTTTTATCTGCCTGCCAAATATTTACTCAATGATAAAATAAAGTGATTTGGACTTTTGGACCGAAAATAATTTAAGATAAAATGAACTTTGCAGAATTGCGTGTATTTGTGTGTAGAAAATTATTTCTATTATTTGTACTGTATAGCATGTTTTTTGTCGATGGTTGATATTGTTCTCAAAAATTTGGTTAATGTATTAAAATATATTTTTGATTTTTAAGAATGGGAGAATAGACACTTTTTGCATGGTTGGATAAATGTCGAAAAACACCAGAGAATTTATGATTTTCCACGCTATAAATTTATAAGAGACATATTATACACAACATTTGCATAGCTTAATAATAGGTATTCTCACAATTTAAAATCATGCAAGTGTCAGATTGGGAAGAGGTTTATGTCTAATAAGTTGGTGTTGAAAATGGAAATGGGTAATTATTTATAAAAGTGGTATTGTTCATTTCTAATAATGGGAGAGTAGACACTTTTTGTATGGTTGGATAAATGTCGAAAAACACCAGAGAATTTATGATTTTCCACGCTATAAGTTTATAAGAGATATATTATACGTAACATCTAGCATTATAATAGGCATTCTCACATTAATTTAAAATCATGCAAGTGTCAGATTTGGAAGAGCATTATGTCTAATAAGTTGGTGTTGAAAATGGAAATGGGTAATTATTTTTAAAAGTGGTATTGTTCATGTTATAGAGCACATCATGCGAAAAAAATATGATTGCTGCTATTTCTGACCACAAGCCACATATCCAGTAAACATAGTTACAAAAATAATTGGACAAATACCATTGTTCAAGACTACTTAAAGGAAGGAAATGCTAAAAAATATTGTGGCATTTTAACAAAGTTTTTTTTTGGTTTGAGCTTGCTGTCTGGGGAATGCTAGACATACACTATCACTTTCACTTTATAGGCGAGTGAGTAGTAAACTCGTTCATTTCTCATTTTAAAAAGTCTTTTTCATTCAACGAAAGCCAAAAAAGAAAAAAAATCACAAAATAGTCCGTATAATAACGAGTTTATTTAATAACTTGCCATCATCACATATTTTTTTCATGTTAGGTTGTCAATTGGGTAAA
>JAANSP010001961.1:0-13881 GCA_036850745.1 Homidia socia | reverse complement strand
ACAGGTTCATCACACCTAATCGTTTCACGCGCTGGTAGCACACATGTAGACAAAGCCTTTGTACCATCAGAAAAACAAAACCCTGTACAGAAAGTTATTGCCAATTCACCAGCCCCTAATACTCATCATGACAGAAGCTCAACAACTCCTCTTCCCCCAACCCAATATGTTTTGCCATGGAGCACAAAGCTTCTCTACAATTGGAACCACAAATGCCCTTTCAGAAGCTTGATGAAATGTCATCATCACCTAACATAGGAGTGTCTAAAACTCCATTACCAACTTACTTATTAGCCTCACCTGGTAAAAGAGCAGTGGTTGATACATCATCTGCAGAGTTTAACAAAAAACTTGTTTACAGCTACAAAGTGCCAATTCATTATCATCACCATCTAATAAAAGGCCGTCTCTCACACAGGTTGCTGAATAATGGAAACCATGAAAAGAAACCACTGAAATTGGATTAGCTGATGGCTTGTTTATGGATGGTGCGATAATACTAGTACTGGACTTTGTTGTGGGATTCGTGCAGATCCTTTTGTTGGTTGAGATTTAATTTGATGTGCTAATTTTGTAGCCTTCGGTGGTCCAGATTTGTGAAATGGGGAGTTCATCAAAAGTACTGTAAAAGGAAAAATGTTCCCGAAAAATATTACATACTTCTGTATCAAACTTGTTTCTTATAATCACTATTTCAGAAAACTGGCGAACTTTTTTCTGGCCGTGCTCTCTCCGACTGTACATTTGGACTAGTCAGAAGTACTGCAGAGTCAGTGGTTTTTTCTCATCATTGCATTAAATTTGGTCATCATCAAGATGTACAAAGGTAGCAAATGTGATGCATTCATTTAAAATGGGAAATAAGTTGTTTTAATAAGAGATTTCATAGCGTTCGGCGAGTTGCAAAAACCATTAAACTCGTTAAAATAGTAGCCGTACTGCTGCTTTTTTCAATACAGTGGAGTGACAGCACGAAACCGCAAGACAGAACAGTGTGAAGTGTAAAGATTCGCCAGTTCATTTGTGTTCTAATGTGCTAATAACTTGTTTGCAATGGCTTTCCTTCAGACACCTTGTTTTTGCAGTCGTCTGAGTCCTGTCAGAAAACTGCAGCACTTGTTTTGAATTAAGGTAGATAAAAATTGTGTCGTTGAACTGCATAGGTACTGGAAAATGCAAAGTATTTTACAAAAATTGCTACAAAGTACCAAAAACTGAGTACTACTACATCCACTAGGATTCAGGTGTTAACCGGTGCACCATGTTTTACGGGAATAAGTTCTGTGTGTCATTGTACTAAATAGGTATTTTAGGGGGCAAAGATAAATATAGTTGCAAGTAGGCGAACTTAAACAAAGATATCGTGTATCCAGGTTGAAATTTCAAGATCTGTGGTGATTGATGCTTTTGAGTTTAATGATAGAAGAATTTAAGTCATACAGGAGCAAAGAAATCAGTAAAATATAATTGCAGTTAGTACTGCGCAAAACCAAAACACTGTAGGGGATATCTCATTGCCATGCATTGAACAATCAGGCAGTAGTTTGCGCAACAAGGTATTGAGCTAATTTAGATTGGTAGTCACAATTCGGGAAACAGCTGAATATTGCAGCATCTTTTTTCTCGAATGGAAATATGCTTTTTACCTAATGTAGGATACTAATTCTGTAAGTAATGTACAGAATTAGTAATACGTTGTGCGTAATATACATTTCTGAATTCTCGTAAGCAGGCAAATTGCAACGAAACCAATTATGCTCTCGTTGCTTCTCCCATGCTGATTTATGGAGTTATATATATGGTTTCATAATAAAAATATCATTTCATTTTAAAATGTATTTTTAAATGCTTACTTTTGAATTATTTTTGTCTCGATTCCCGATTGAGTTGTCTGTATTGAAGACGTTTTCATTTGATTAAACCTATATTTCATTTTACAATGCATTTTTAATATTTGGTAATTATTTATTTTCAGTCATTTGTACAAGCATATTACGTAGTCTGTATATTACTTACATAATGATTCTAAAATAGGTACAAATTATGTATAATTAAATGTAATTGATTAACTGCCTGTAATTACATGAACCAATATATATAACTATAATTATTATCTATATTCATAGAGTAGCATATCTTAATAATAACCTTCTATACATAGTTTCTTATATGAAAATTGCATTGCATAAAATACATTTCCAAACTTTTGTTAAACAGCAAATCGCCATGAAACCATTTATGCTCTTATTGCTTCTAAAATGCTGATTTATTGAATTATATATATGGCTTTATAATGTACATGCACCTGTATTTAATATTGCAATGCATTTTAAATGTTTGATAATGATTAATTTTGCGTCATCTGTGCAAGCAATAATTTATTAGCCACTTGTAAGACAAAATACCACTTTCTTCTGATTTTCGCACCTTTCCTCTAATTTTTTATATGAGAATGTGATAAAATTGAAAGCGTATTGACTTTTCCGCGTTGTTATGTAAAAAATATTTTGCAATAGAGACTTGTGTGCCTGTAAGCTCTTTACGCAACGAAACCAAACTATTGGTTTTGTGTTTGTTTTTTATATCTCTTTTCATTTTTTGTAAAATTAAAATTGCTCTATCAAAGACCCTTCTGCTTGCAATACCACCGAAGCAAACCGTTGTACCATAATATGCGGGTGTTTGAGATGACTCAAAAATGTATGCATTTGTGAAAGCAAAAGTACCTAAAAATAGCATTATAGTAATATTAGTATACCTTAAAAGGTAGTATGGTACTGAATTCCTCATTTTCTTAAATGACATGAAAATATCCATGAGGAAACTGAAGTTCTATAATACTATTGTTTTTAAAGATTCGGATTCCCTAATGATGATAAACGATCAGTCGGTGTTGGACGATTAACCTGTGATAACGCGGGAGAAATTCTAGTTTACACGGGTAAGAAAGTACATTGAATTCGTTTACAAAAACTTTTAATTATTGGTAAATTCATCTTTTTTGGAAAAATTCTCAGTGTGAGTTCTGTGATCATTCTGGCCATCATTGCGACATTATAGTGACAAAATATATGTGATACTTTTAGCTTCTTTCGTTGTGATGTATTGTGTTGTTGATAGTTAAGCGCAATCCAAAGCTGCTGAGCTTCGTTCGGAAGGAGTATCCATAAGGTATACTATCATGTAAATTAAATTTTTAATAATTTATCTCAAAATTCTATAATATAAAATTTATTAGGAACCTTGTGTTATTTTAAATATTACTGCCCTCAATTGGTAATGACAAATTTTATAATTTCTCATTTCATCTAGTTACCAAATTATAGCTGAGAAAACTGCAATCGTGGCGGAAGGAGGGCTTTTTAGCGTGGTGACCACCGTTACTTCGTTGCTGCTGCTAGGGCGTCTTGGAGGAGATGATCGGACCGTTCTTGTCCTGTATACGTATCGCGAGATGTATCAAAATGAGGACCATTGGGCCGGTTGGTACGGGCAGGGGAGACCAATCTTTCCAAGGCTGCGGTGCCTGTGTTGTTGTGTGGAAGAGGATGCACCTTATTTTAGTGGACAAGCGAGTTCTTCTCCTTCATATCCCGTTGCGTCCTCACACCTAGTATCCGGTAGAAAATATTACAAATGTCTACTGCTGCAAGGCAGAAAAATTACATCATCTATTTTTTACATGATGTTCAAGTGGAACATTTACAGAAACGTCACATTGAATAAACGATTTGTTCGTTCTAAAACAAATTGAACTAGACTGGATTACATTAGTGGGGGACGATGGTAGGATACTAGAGTACAAACAATATTTCTTGCTCATATTAAGCTTTAGCAATTTATTGCATATTGAATTCATATTTATTAAACACTTGCAAGGGCCAATCTGATATTTATTCTTTTTAATCCCTTGGAAGAGGTGTTGAAGATATAGGTTCAAATTGTTCATCTTCATCAGCACCATATCCGCTAATTTGTTCATCAATTCAGTCCTCCGATTCCTTCAGGATGTCCATTGTACTATGACTTAACGGTCGGGTTGTTTACTGTTGCGAATGCTGCAGCAGCTGACGAGATCTGTAGTAAGTATTTCGTTTGGCCAAAGAACGATTCCTTTCCCATTGGCATTGTTTTACGCAGAGTAACGGTGATCTTTTTGTCCACTTCTTTTATTAACGGAGCCAGAAGATCGACGTTTTGGTTTATAAGAAATTGTGATGGGAAAACCATCGCAATTGTTGTTTCACACATAACACTCAGGGACTTTATAAGTATTTCCATGTTTGTCTGTCCCCCAGCAGGTACAAACACATGATTTAGAGCTTTTAGCTCCAAAACTGACTAATAAGTGAACATGTTAAATGCCTGAAAGAAAATTGATTATAAATCTGGTGCTGCACCTTAAAGCTGAGTTTGTTTACGATAGAAAATAAACGCCAAACGTAAAGTAAACAACTTGTGTTTTGCAACTGTAATAGTGGTTTCAATTCTGCTGCATCTGCTTTTTTTTCCTGGAAGTGAAATAAAAAAATTTATAAACTGTATCCCACGATCTTATAGAATGACCTATTTGATTTAGTGTAAACATTTTTCCGTACGTTTTGAGTCATATATATATGAAGGAGCCAGCACATCTAATTTCATTTTACGTTTTAATTTTACTCGTTCAACTTCAAAGAATCCATTATAAAATATTTTTTGTGTTGTGTGGCTTTTCCACATAAATAACTGTGCTTAATCGTCTGTCACCGGACATGGTGGCAAATTGCATTGAATGCATCATTGTCATCACAGTGCTTTTATCTTTTAAGTGTGATATAAGTATGGTACAAAGGTATCACTTCGTTGCCCATACCCTCTGATCTTCCATGATAGCGCAACTGTGTTTTGTCTACTTGATTAAATTTATATTATATTATATTAAAAACTACTTACCTGCCAACTTAAGTACAAAGTTGAATCCTTATTCTTATTTAACATTTCATCAGTTTTTTTTTAAATAGAGACCTCACGGCAGACTTACACTTTAAACCGAATAAATTTTCACAAGACTCACTATGCTTATCTAACAATAAAATTCATATCGTTTCAGTTTACTCCATTTTGAGTTGAACGAAAACGGGGAAATATTTAACAAAATCTTCCATAATTATTTCTTACCCCCTTGAACATCTCCTTCCTCAGCATCACCTCTATCCAAATTAAAATTCCTTTTATCCTTTGACATTTCTACGTCATGGTTGCCAGCTTCGGTCAACTTATTATCGGCTTCACTCTCATCCTCATCATTGTTGCTGAGCATTTCCAGGTGATCGTCACCACCTCATCGTTGGACCCCATTTCCCCGCGTCCAACTTTTTGGGTCGCTCTTTTTGCCACTTACATAGGTACTAGTATACTGTATGTCATGAAAATTCCCCGACACAATCAAAAGTAAGCAATTCCACCTGTTTATGACCTTTCGGTAAGGCTCGGTCACGTTCAACCTTTGCCATTTTGGTCACAAACGTACTAGTACACTGCATGTCCATTTTCATGGAAACTGCCCCACAAAATCAAAAGTTAGAAATTCCACCTGGTTATGACCTTTGGATATAGCTCGGTCAAGTTCAAACTTGGTCATTTTGTTCATATAGGTACAAGTTAACTGTGTGTCAAGTTTCATTAAAATCGCTCCAAGCACTTCTGAGTTCATTAAAATTGCCCATGAGTTCTCTAAAATGAGACTTTTACCGGCTTGTAACGGCTATATGATAACAAAAACTACAAGTTTTTATGCAACAAAATAAGCCCAAACCAATTCTACATCGATAACTACTGCACGAATTATTCATTGTAATCAAGTATTTTTTATAAGCTTGTATAGAAAAAGGTCGTTTAAGTATTTTTAACCAACTATGTACTATATATACAAGTTCCAGTTTCTTCCTAGTAATTATTAGTTTAGTCATATGTTTGTAAAATCCTTTGCTTGCGCTTGCGCTACTATGAAGCTTCCTTGCTCTGCTGAACAGTTGCAAAGCAACTGCGTCATGTGTGTGCAGTCGTACTGCACATATTTGTAGCCATATCTTGGCCCCATTACAGCTTGCCTGCCTGCGCCAATGAAATTGATTACTTTGATGGGGATGGATGGGAGAAAGTGATCGTACCTTATAATGCCTATGCTTGCGACAATTGGGCCCCACCTACTTTGAGCCTTACGGTAATTTATGAAAAAAAATTCTTAACAAATGAAGAGCAGTTAATAAAGCCATTTGAAAATTAGTATTACTAGGCATTCTATTGTTTTTCTGTGCCTTTGTGGCGTGCGTGGAGTGTGCACTTCAGGACGACGACGGCGGCAGACCCGCTATGCCATTCCATGGGAACGAATTCCACTAATAGATGTCGTGCCGAACCTATATTAGGGTAACCAAAATAAAAACATTATTAAATTAAATAGTATGAAATGTGCGAGCCGCGATCGTTGCGGCAATCAAATTTTTGTATCATTTCGAAATAATTTGAAACGGAAAGTCGAATGAAAGTGTAACCTGGTAAATCCTTTTCCTATAATATCTATTAGTATATTCGGTTGATATATATGGCCGCCAGAATGTTTTTAGAATCTTCTTTTACATTACTCGATTAATGAACAAGTGAAAACATGACGTCACGCAAAATTCTCCAAACAAAGATAAAAATGTACATTAAGTGACACTTCATGCATAAGGTTGTGCTAGATGGTAAGTACAAGTTTGTTAGCTCAAATGATGAGTTTCCATTCGCATCTTGCTGTTTGACAGAAGTCGTACTTTTTGCATGTCGGTGAAATACCAACTGTATAGTAGCCTCACCCAATCTTCTTCTATTACAACTTTTTATCTACTTTCCCTTTAGTAGCTTCACTTGACTTCAAGTCATATTACAGTCCAGCAAAACTGCTGTATACAGTAATAAGCCAAATCATTAAAAAAATTTGTTTATCACTAGGATTTTTAAAAAATTCGCGGGTTTCTTATATGGAAGTAATAAATATCCATCACCTTTTTTATGTACAGTTAACAATAAAAAAACATTGTGAAACATTTTTTGGATCAATATTGCTGAACTTTTAACCAGTACAGAACCCATTTATTTATTTTTCAGATGGATTTCTTTCTTCCTATTAATTAACAATAACAGGGCTATTGTGGCTGCATCAAATTTTGCGATAGCATTCAACCTTTCTGGATCAACGTTTACAATTTTGCTTGTCGTGCATTCCTGCCATTGATTTCATCACAGCAGATACTACGACTGTTGAGAATAATCTTAGCAAAAGTTATGTATCAATATATTGGAGGCCAAACTTCATCCGACGAACATAATTCGCAATTTTCTGCGTTCCTTGATCGAAGCAAAAACAAACGACACCTGGATATTTTTCTCATCAACACGAAGCTGCTTTATTTATGAAGAGCTGTTCAGGGTTGCATACTCATTTCGTGTAGTCGTGGAACCAAAAAGTGAAAGCAGTGTCTCTTGTATTCATGCATACGTATTGTCCTTCTTTCACTTTCCTTCTGAAGGTGTTTGGTTCGAATTCAATGAAATTGGCATAGTTTGCATTCATGATGCGCCCAGTTGAATAAACATGGTCAGCAATAGCCTATGATTCATTGTTGCCGTTATTTACATTTTATATGTGTTGAATTAATCTTTTGTCCAAAGCTTGTCAAGTTTCCCCAATGCAAATTTTGGAACGATTTCCTGTACAAGGAAATTCGTAGATTCCGGCTGGGTTTCTTGTCTTTTTGTCCTTGTGTTTTCCGGATTGTTGCGAAATTTTATTTTGAGGAATGTAGCTGAATTCTAGGGAAGAATTTTTACGTTTAAAAACGCAATTTTTTCTGTCACTTTGGCATAGTAGGGGAGAATAGCTCTTATTTCAAATTCAGTAGGAGTTTCAGAATTTGAATTTGTGGCAGGATTAATTGTCTCATCGACTGAATCCGACTCTGCTATTCGCTTGCGAGCGTGTTTATCTTTTTGTATCTTGATTCTTCTTTTGATGAATGGTGTTGGATATCCATTTTTCTGGAGACATGATGTTATGAAATTTAGTTCATTTTCTTGGTGATCAGCATCACAGATTAGTAAGATTAGTGTAACCAGACTATCCACGACAGATATTTTGTGTGCTGTTGGGTGACATGGTATGAAATGTAGGTTTTCTGTAGACCAAGTGACCAATTTGATTGTCCGGTTTCCTGTATACAAATACGTCAAGAAATGGGATCCCCAATAGCTCTTCTCCTAATTTGTGTATGTTTTCTAATTTAACTCTTAGTTGAATAAATGGATGAAAATCATTCAGCGCTTTGAGAATTTCATTTCAATTTGAGTTTTCTGGTCTTGATAATTGCGTAAACGTCATTAGCTTGTATAATCCACACTTTTATGAAATAAACTAGAGTACTGATCTTAAAGAGTCCATGTCAGTACATAAGTACGTAACAATAAATAATAAAAACATTTACAAACACAAAAATGTTTAACAAATTAAAAAATAATGATAAATATATTGAATAAATTGCATATTATTTTATTACACAGAAATGAATACTGAATTTACGTAGGTAGATTATCTAACCATATTAATTATACCATTTATTTTAAAAAATAATAAAACAAGAAACACATATTCTAACGTCCATATACAGCATTGATAATATCCATTTTCATTTTTCCTTTCTGTTCTTTGTGATACATTACAAATAGTTTTTCCATTGCCCAAACTAACATCAGCACGTTTGAGTGACTGGTGCTGATCTGTGGATTTACTTAGGTTAAGCTTCCAGTTCCATTGATTTCTTCCAATACTTCTAATAGTAACCACTTTAGATCAGTTAAACGTTTTCCTTGAATGGTCGCATCCGAAATTTATTTATTTTAGTGACAGTTTGGTGGTTCAAGAAATCATTGTGATACTCTTTTTCAATGTCTAGCCCAGCACTCAGGTCGTGAACGGGATTTTTGATTACATTGTCTGCATTTGAAATCAACTTTTTTTATTTTAAAAATGTAACAAGATTTCTTGCAGGAAAATAAAACGCTGGTAGTGGTAAATCTATGTAATCCGTGTATTCGTATGGATATTCTTTACTCTGTATGTAAACAGTTTCATTATATAATTTTATTTTACAACATTTTCCCACTTGTATTATTTCATTTCTCCAAAACCTTTTTTTGAACAGTTAGGTCCACGCCAAGTAATCATGCCATTAATAGTTTGAATTTGACGATGATTTGGAAGCTAGTGAAATGAAATAATATTCTAATCGTTCGGGTATGGACAAATATAAAAATCCCTAAAATTCTTCGGATGGAAAGTCTGAGTTTGTTGATTTCTCAGTACACCCTGGCAATAATAGCTTTTCTTAGTCGTCTTGTGNTTTTTTGGAAGCTAGTGAATTGAAATAATATTCTAATCGTTCGGGTATGGACAAATATAAAAATCCCTAAAATTCTTCGGATGGAAAGTCTGAGTTTGTTGATTTCTCAGTACACCCTGGCAATAATAGCTTTTCTTAGTCGTCTTGTGAGATTTGGGGGAAAAAGCCTTCCAATCTCGAAATCAATGCTCCAATTAAAGAACTCGGAAAGTTGAAGTTTGATTTTTTATCATCATCGTCATCATTCAGCTTTTGTGTGTACACTATGTCAGGAGATCCGTTTAAATATCCATTTTCCTAAAGCCTTCCAATCTCGAAATCAATGCTCCAATTAAAGAACTCGGAAAGTTGAAGTTTGATTTTTTATCATCATCCTCATCATACAGCTTTTGTGTGTACACTATGTCAGGAGATCCGTTTAAATATCTTTTTACAAAATGAGTACCATAAATTAACTCTGTTCCTGGTGTGGTCCAGAAACTAGGATCAGACTCAATGTTTGTCCTTATTTAATTTGATTCTCGATGAGTAAACTTCAAAACCAATGGTTCACCATTGACTTGACTGCAAGTCCCACTTTCCACATGTTTGTATCTGTTTCAAATGCGGGCGACTACTGCACGTTTCTACCCGCTTCCATTTTATTTCTTGTATTTTTATGCTCGGACAACTACTTGATGATGAAAAATGATGATGCAAAATACACTGTATATATAGTGTTGAAAAAAATTATTTACTATTTCACGCAACACCAGCAGAATATCTCTCAGTCGTGTTTTTGATTTGTTAGAAAATGGAGCCAGCAGTAAAAGTGAGGAAACCTAATCTCGGGGAGCGTGAAATTGACAATGAGTTGAATTTCCAAAATGCTCGAAATAAATACAAAAAGGAAACCGAGTACTACAAACAGTATTTATTGAATCTAAAAGGGAATTGTGGAAATACACCATTCCATTTCGGCTTACACGTGAGCCCGTTGACTCTTTGCCAGCATTAGGCAATGCAAACAGGAAAGGAAGCTGAAAAGTGTACGTTAGAGTACGAAAACGTTGTTTTAACCATATCCGGTCCGGGTGGCTGTGGCCAAACAAACCTAATCTACAGTATTTCAAGCCAAAAACTACTTTGAAAAGGTTTTTGGATCTTCGTACACATCAAGTTTTTACTTCTTCCCAGAGAGCCAAGAGTGCCTAACAATGATGGTTTCAAAAGCGTCGACTTACGATGACGTTCCAAACACAAATGAGCTTCTTCGAGAAATTTGGGTAGGTTACTGCCTTGCTTCTAGAGATCCCGTCCAAATGGTACGTATTATAAACAGTTAACTATGAATTTGAATTTTCACATTCCAAATACTTTAAATGTAGTGCTGCTATTTAACGGATTTTTCATCAATTTGGCTATTAGTTTGCCGGAGGCGCAACAACAGAATCAGAAAAACCAGTCCGTTCAACTTCAGTGCAGAAAAATCCTCAGCATCAAAAATCTGCTCATGCCCAACGTTTAGTGACAGCACAGTCAGAATCGGAAAGGAATTCAATACCAGCCCAAGCAATTATGTGTCCTGAAATTGCACCTAGAACCGGTCAATGTAGACCTGTTATTTCTGAAGTTTCTACTAAACATAATACGGCCCCCTCATTCATTGAGTTAGAGCGCGTTTGCCCTAAAAAAATCTACACAAAAATCAACTGCTTGCCAGGTATCACCTTATAGTAGTCCGAATAGGAGACTCATCAACCATACTCAAGCGTCTAAATAAAGAAAATCTGCAACCAGTTAGTGCAAAAATGCCTGAATTGTTAAGAGAATTTTTTGTATTGGTGTCAAAATCCGAAAAACCAGATCTAGATTATGCTCATATTAAAATGACAGTATCCCCAGATGACGGTATTAGAGGCTTGCCTCAGGTTGAGGACTCCACATTTGCCGTAGTGCCTCTTCACATGCCGGATTCTCTCAATGTCGAATACGCAAAAGATATTTTGAAAATGCAAAAGATTGACACAATTTATCAGGAAACCCAATTTCAGGACAAACAACGTTCCTGGATGCAACAACATGTGCATGATATAATCACTTATGGGTCTTCTTGGTCAATCATCATTTGGGACGAGTTTTTAAACTTAATGCCCGACGCTAGTACTGTGGAAAATGTCAATGGGAAACTTATACCGATTCCATACATTGCTGAACAGAGACAAAGACCTTCTTTCCAATCAATGATCAGGTGTACAAAAAACATTTTGCCGATGCAAATGGATTCATTTTTTGAAGGTGAAGCCTCACCAGGTGGGATCAACAATTGGCCGGCTGCACCATCAAAGCTAAAATTCGACTTTGCAGGTGTCAGGTTACAATCTTTTGCACAGGAACTGATTATGTCCATGAATTTTTTCAGTACATAGCAGATCCAATTGAGATAAATGAATCTCCTGTCTAACTGACTTCTGAAGTGACGTCTTTACATCGTAATACCATTCAGCGTGTCCTAAAGAACTAGGGAACAGGTACAATAGTGACACCTGGGAAGAAATGGAAGCATCCGTTGCGTGTTAAGTGTAAAATAGACAATTTTAATGCAGATATGATCCGAAAAATAATCCAGGTAAAAAAAATTTCGTAAAATTCTTCGAAGGTTAGGTATTAGGTATGGAAGAATCCATCTGAGGGACATTGTTTTGATTAAACCGGAAATAGTTAAATTGCGTGGGATGTACCTAGAACTTAACCGTAAGAACCGTCTTCCTCAAACTCCTATGGAAGTTATTTGGCTAGATGGTATGAATATATATATATGAGTTGATGAATTTAACAATGTAAGCTCTTAAAAACCACAGTTTAAAAAATGGTTTGTTTTAAGAAACTAATCCATTTTCACGTACTGGTAAGGCATGGGTCCCAGCTCATCCAAAGGACTATCGTGAGCGAGCCAAGTACACATACCAGCGAGCAAAGATTGGGCGTGGGCTACGCTAGATTTTTTTAATGCAGGTTCGTAAAATTGCCATAAATAATAAAAAGTACTATTACGGTCCTAACGTGTAACGTTTACATTCCATTTAAGGAGGAAGAAACGGTTTTGTACCAGGGGTAATGGAAGTGTTCGCTGTAAGCAAAAGGGATGCTAATGGGGACTACCATGACAATGTTGATTCTAAATTCTACATCAACTGGCTCAAGAAACTTTTGCATCAATTGGATAAAAACGGGAAAAAGTACATTATTGTAAGTAAGTAATTCAGTACGACAATAGAAAATATTGACAACTGTTTTTTCTCTCGTTTTTTCAGGTACAGGTGTGGACATGTTTGTTTTCAAAACTGGTAGTACTCTATCGATATGTTACTTAAATTTTTATTCTTATTTTAATGAAGGATAATGCTCCGTCTCATGGTGCCAGTGAAGTTCCTAAATCCAAGGATAAAAAGGGCACAGTGTATGCTTGGTTACAAGACAATCTTCCACTTGAACATAGACAAGCGCTGTTGCCGATCGGTTTTATCGAAAATGGGAACTTTGGAGGATGGTGCAGGAGATAATAAAAGTTTAATTTTTATATAATCGATAAGATGGCAGCAGATCGAGGGCACAGGGTTCTTCGGTAATGATAAAAGCGGTAATGATTGATAAACTAAAAAATACCAATTTGTACATGTGTCTATGTAAAATACGACAGCCTTCCTCCATACAACTGTGATTTGTCCCCAATTGAACCAGTATGGAAAGACGTCAAATATGAAGTAAACACCCGAATTATTGAACAAAACACTGAGACAATCAAAGCTATTGCGGAAGACGTTATGTTAAATAATGATGTTGAAAAATGGAAAGCGCATATTCGGCATACTGAAAGGTAAGTCGTTATGAGTTTCGCGCCCATAAGGAATAATAAATTTTTAATTCGCAACTATCTTGATCTTGTATTTAGATTAGGGGAGCAGTACTGATGGCTTTTTTGACACATTTGTGGAAGACAATTACTCTTTTATCGTAAGTTTAATCAGCATTTCAAGCGTTTGCTTGCAAAATAAAGGTGTACTGAAATCAAACGTATTTTTTTGTGCATTTTGATACCTATCAATAATGATGATGAGGACGACGACGACGACGACGGAGAGCATGGGGATTACAATGTGATTAGAACTGTTCCGTTAATTAGTAATACAGTGTTCATGACAATTTCGATTTGTATGAGGAGGATGAATTGTTAGATGTTAGCTTGCTGCGGCATTAGGCATAAAATTGTATCGGCTTAACTGGCATATTCCATCTCATTTGATAGAAAAAAGCCACTCATATTTTCACAAAAAAGCAAAATGGGGCATTACGAGACAAAGCGGGCAACGGCCGCGAAGCAAAAAAAGCAACACACAATTACACAAAGCTGTAATTGCGTACGCTGCTGCTGCTGGCACTACTTGCGTGGGAGTGGAGTGAGTAGGCAAGCAGCAGCAAGCAG
>JAANSP010001960.1:0-13882 GCA_036850745.1 Homidia socia | reverse complement strand
CTGTCCCATAAGAATAAAAGAAGGACTGAAATTGACAATCGAAAATGCAACTTTACTGCTTAAAAACTGTAAATTTTCCAGAGTGGCTGTTGTTTATTGTTTGAAAGTTGATACGACCAACTAGCAACACTTTTGAAGGTCTCTCAGCAGAGCGCTGTACCATGGCTGTGAAAATTCAGCTTCATAAATTCTCAAACAATATAATTTAGAAATGGCCATTTCGCAATTCTTCCACCACCAACAGCGGCGGCAGCAGCAGCAGAGCTCAGCTCTGCTGTTGTTGTTCGTTGAGTGGTAGTAAAAAGAACTCGTTAGAAACTATCAAGTTTATCGCCGTTCTGGATGGAGGAGGAAGGAGTGAAATGGAATTAAAGAGAAGGGAAAGTAGCGTTGCAGAATTTTAGAATGGAGAATAGTGATAAAACCAATAACTTTAGAGGAGGATGTATTACTTGAGAAAATAAAATCCGTAAATTCATCGTCAAGAGGAAAAAGTTATCCAGATATTGTGATAACAGTATGAAGCCAAGTATAGATATATGAAGTTATAAAAAATACAGTAATTTTTTGCGCTTTCCAAATATCCCTCGGCTTTTGATATGGTGGTGTGGTAGTAGCGTGGCATGTCTTGGTTCAGTCGGTTGGGAAGTCCACAAGGGAAGAAGGAGACGTAGATACTTTTTAAATTAAAGTCGACATTGTTCACTATTGTAAAGTAAACATTGAACAGCAATTTCGCTTATTTTTTATTTATTTCATTTTTTTATACATTTTTTCTGTATTATTAACGACTAAACAGTAATAAAAAGTTATGGAGTGGTGGGAGTAGTGGTAGTAATGTTGATCTGTACTGTCATTTTATGTGTGTTTGAGTAGTCTTTCCCATCTTAAAATTGCTTTTGAATGTACACTTTCTTTTATCCGCTTGCTTGCTATGCACACAATAATATTATTCAACTGCTTCAACTAGCATANTGTACACTTTCTTTTATCCGCTTGCTTGCTATGCACACAATAATATTATTCAACTGCTTCAACTTGCATATCATAACATTGCCAAACAAAAAGTACCAACAATGCTTTCTCTCTCTCCTGCTGAGTGACAAGAGGAAAAACCGGTGAAAGAATGTTTTTCTTGCATTTTAGTATTATTTTTCTTTTTCTGAGAATGTATTTGCCTTTGCAAGTGCAAACGACATTCCTTTCATCCCATTTTTCTCTTGGAGAACAAGAAACTACGGGAAAAAGTGGTGCTCCGTGTTACCGTTCCATGCGGATGTGTAGGGAAAAACGAAAGGTTGACTCTTTTTTTCTTGTTATTTACTCTTTCAGTCAACATTACTTTTTGCTGATGTCCCACCAGCTTCATGTGCAGCACTGGTAGTAGTGTTTTTTCTCTACAAAAAGATTAAAGAAATAAAAGGAATTCTGCATTTTCCTCCTCTTGTTTACTCAAACCAAAAGACTTGACTGGTACATTTTTTCTGCATAAATACTGTATAAGCTCACCAACCACGGTGAAAATGGATAAACAAAAATAGTAGCAGCTTTTCATCTACGTACGACGACGTACACAAGACGACTGTATCTAGTTTATAGCACACAGAACACTAAACGCACACAAACCAAAGGTATTCAATCGGCATTCTAGAATACTTACTAGCTCTTGTTTGTATCGAAGAAACAAGCTTAATGTATTTCTCCTTTTGAGTGATTCAGAAGGATATATAGACTACCTATACAAAATTGTTTCTTTGTACATCTTTGAAGAAACAAGCTTAATGTATTTCTCCTTTTGAGTGATTCAGAAGGATATATAGACTACCTATACAAAATTGTTTATTTGTACATCTTACAAGGAGAAAGTACCAGAATACAATTGAATACAAGGTAGAATGTATCCTATTGTGTTTTGTGTGCAGCAGTGGTATCTGCAGCAGCAGCAGCAGCAAACAATGACTACTTCCCGTCTATGTGTACAGTGTACACAAGCACTAGTAGTCGTCGCAATACTTTCATCGTCGAGGAAAATTCTATCAAGATTTTCCTTTTGTCCAAGTCAAGAGTATACATTGAATCACAAACAGAGCAGCAATCATAATATATAACAACTCGTTTTACTATTTGCTTCTTTTTTATAACATCAACATTGTCGTTTTAAAATTGTTTCTTTGTACATCTTACAAGGAGAAAGCACAATTGAATACAAGGTAGAATGTATCCTATTGTGTTTTGTGTGCAGCAGTGGTATCTGCAGCAGCAGAAGCAAACAATGACTACCTCCCGTCTATGTGTACCCAAGCACTAGTAGACGTCGCAATACTTTCATCATGGAGGAAAATTCTATCAACATTTTCTTTTTGTCCAAGTCAAGAAGATACATTGAATCACAAACAGAGCAGCAATCATAATATATAACAACTCGTTTTGCTATTTGCTTCTTTTTTATAACATCAACATTGTCGTTTGTTATTTGGCTGTATATGGGCAGATAAAAAATAACAAATAATTGCACCACCAAGACTATTTTGTTGTGACTCCTGTTATTTGATTGTATTTCCAAAGGAGGTGACGTATAAGAAGTTTTACATTTAGATTGTGCGTGCGTCTGTTTACATTTGTACGCAATGGATGATTTGCTCATGTTGTTATATTGACTGGTTTAGTAGAAAGTGCGAGGCAAAGAGATGCATTTTTCACAAAAAGGAATGCCTACGTAGAAAGGTTGTATTTTTCGTATGTGTGGCTAAAGTGCTCTTGATGACGATCAACAGAGAAGATACATGCCTATGGACGAATCATGATGGAGCAAAGCATGTATATCAATGGCGTTTCTGTTGCTATTATATTTTCTAATTTAAAAAAGGTGGAATAAGGAAGCCCATGGAGTTTTGATATTAAACGAGGAAGAACGTGCTGCTCCTTACGAAGAAGGAGCAGTTTAATTTAGCAAATAAGTACCTACTGTGGGTATAATCAGTGTAGCATGAAGTAGACTGCTCGCTTCTGTTCCTTCTTACTGAGAAAACAACAAAGGAAAAAAGGAAATGAAAGGAAGTGAAGGAGATCAAACAAACGAATATTATGAAAGCGTAGTAGCTCTGTCATGGTCTGCCCTTGCTTGCCCTTCTTCTTGTGTATCTGCTGCCTTTCTCAGTCGGTCCCATAAGTTCCTTTTTATTTTCTAAGCATTTATTTTCTCTTTGAAAAGGGGCAGAAAGAAAGACAAGTGGAGAGAGAGAGACAAGAACAAAAAGAACATTTTAAAAGTACAAGAGAAAAACAGAAAAGTGGGATATTTTGAAAAGATGATGATGACTTTGGCGGTGGTGGTGTTGGTGCTGATGGTAGAAAATGATATGATGATGATGATGGCGCGGGAAAACCAGTTAAAAACTAAAAGTGTTAAAAAGTTCCCTTTTCCCTTTTGACTGCTATTAGTAGTTTCTATATTTAGGGTGGACAACAAAAATAAAGGCAGTTTTCATGAAAAATTGAATAATAAATGAACAAAAACTTTGTGTTTGCTGCTGCCCTTCTTTGCAGACAAGCCAAATGTCCATACATTTAATATATGTCTTCAAACATACCAAAGTAAATTGTCTACTTTTCCAGTTATGTCAAATTAAAGTTTTAAACAACAAAAGAATAGATGTGCATACTGCTAACGATGTGATGACATTTTATTAAAAACTAAAAATAGCCCGCATTTATGTAGTTTCTGTGCTGCAAGAACGTATATGTAAAACTATTTTCTTTGCTCGAATCATATACATTTATTTTTCCCGTTTGAAAAATTAAACCAGTTTTTAGTAATTATTAATACATAAAGTATTCACTTTATTTTCTTTGCTCGAATCATAAACATTTATTTTTCCCGTTTGAAAAATTAAACCAGTTTTTAGTAATTATTAATACATAAAGTATTCACTACCACTTTACACGCTAAATTCACAGTTGAAATGGAACAGAGTACAGCAGAGTTTTTAATAGACATTCAGAGTACCAAAGATAGTTAAAGCGTTTATAAACTTTGGAGTTGTATATATAGCAATATTTTAAACAAAGAATAATTTTGAAAATACATATATTATATAGCACCAACCTTTTGTATATTTTTTGATTATACCGACTTACCAAAGCACATTTTTGACATTTGAACTTTTAATTTTTAGTGCTAGCAAGACATGCAGTATATATATACCTATTCTCAAAACAAAAAGATGCTTTAAATATTAACCATTATTCATGCTGGAACTCGTGCTGGAAAAAAAGAAGATACATTTTTTATTTCTTAACCAGCAATAAGTGCAAGCAAAATTTTCTTGTAGTCTCCAGAGCACTCATCCTCCACCCAAGACTCCAGCGACTGCTCATACGTCCTTTCAAACTCTTGCTTGATATTTCCCAAGTCAATTTCAGAACGTAAGACGACAATATTAATAAGCGCCTTGTCATCAGTTCCCAAGCCTGCCATTTTCGTGCTGAAAAAAAGAGAAGATACATTTTTATTTCTTAACCAGCAATAAGTGCAAGCAAAATTTTCTTGTAGTCTCCGGAACACTCATCCTCCACCCAAGACTCCAGCGACTGCTCATACGTCCTTTCAAATTCTTGCTTGATATTTCCCAAGTCAATTTCAGAACGTAAGACGACAATATTAATAAGCGCCTTGTCATCAGTTCCCAAGCCTGCCATTGCTTCGTGCAAGCGGGTAGCCCAGTACTTGTCACTTCCTTGAAATGCAATAGTCACTAAAGACAAAAAAGAGACACCATTATTAAAAATTCATAAAATTCATTAATTTTATTAACTATTACACAGTGTACAATATGCATAATGCATAAAAAGTAGACGGGTCTCATTCATCATTGGCATGACTAGGTAGACTAGAGACACAAAAAGGGCTTATTTTTTGAAGAAAAAGGCAATGCTCTCTTTGCACGCTGATGATGACGATCACCATCAACTATCACCTCAGCATCATCATGATCATTTTTTCTGCAGATGTGATGCAGCAACAAAGTAATAGCAGCGCAACTTCTTTTGCTGGTGGTGGTTGTCTATATTGTATACACGCTGTTGTCTTATATTATTACGCGCATCTTTGATGTTTCTCACACAACACACAACAGCAGCAGCAGAAGAGTCTTTAATAATACCAACGAACGTAAACGTAACCCATTGAGACATGTTAGGTTGTCTGTCGACTAGTCTGGGTCTGCTGGTGAGTATAAAACTGACAGATCTTCCCACAAGACTCTTGCCTCACTCGATCTCATCAAGGGAAAAACGGTTTTTATCTATTATGAATGAAACTGTCATACAGCTCCCTCATTTTTGGCTTGATGTGGTACTGGTGGCGGTAGATATTGTCTCCTCTCTATTCCTCCTACTTATTCATAACAATATAAGTGGGGGAAAGGGAGGTAATGTAGAAATGTACGCCTATAAAATTTCTCTATACTCAAATATATAAGATGATGGTTGGGTTGATGCTGCCGCTGTTGTTTCTCATGAACATGACGATGATGATAACAAAGAGGAAAAGAGAATTTGTGAAAGCCACAAAAATGACAGCAGTTGAGCAGAGCACTTGTTCTAACGTCATGCGGGGTCTCTTATATAAAACATTACTTTTCTGTCTACTAGAATATACTTATATTGTAGATTTTTTTGGTTTAAAAAAGACATTTTTTAAACTAAAGAGCAAAAAATATAGAATATTATGGGAACCATGAATCTACTTACAAATAGTCTTGGCAGCTCTGTGCATGTCACCAGAGAGCTCCTCATCCACTACTTCTTCCAGCGTTTTACCAGCAAGCTCTTGATAAGCTTGGTTGACAGCCTTCAACTGTGGGTAGCTGTTCCGTACCAGCACAGATGTGAAAGCGGACTCATCGGTTCCCCATTTCAGCTCACCTGTCAACCACCATTATCATGATTGTCAGTATGAAAATATGCGAAAGCACATTAATGCTTTAAGGTTTAAGCAAAAAGACGGTGACAAGAACATTCATTGCAAACAACATTGATTTTTACCCGCATTTTTATCAGCGTAAAATGATAATAAAATGTTCTCTTTTTGAAGAAAAAATTCAAGTAAAAGTAGTAGCGTATGGTAAAAAAGTGTGTAATGGTAATGATGCGGGCTTGAGATTGAGAACGCCACATCACTTTTTAATATCAAATTAAATTTTTTAACGAACCCGCTTCATGAAGAGCGGCTGCATCTGCCTTTGCCTTTTCCGCGTTGACAGTTTCATCCTCATGTCGTGCTCCCTGAACCACTGCCACCATCAGATGTTTAAAGTCATCGGAAAGTTCATTTTCGAGAATGTTTTCTAAACCGTCATCATACACTATAAAAAGCGTAAAAGGGAAGCATATATATTATTACAACATTTATTTATTTTTTATAAAAGATAAGCATGACTAATATAAATTTCCCACATAATACGCTTGAATGACACTCGTTTAGTCACTGTTAGTACACAATCTTGTGGTTAAATGCTTGAAGAAGCAGCAGCTTATTATTATTGTGCAATGCGTAGGACATAAATACACATAACCACTGTTATCAACATCATCATCGCTTATATAAATATTACACGGTTCATTGAAACTGTTCTGCACAGCAGCAAAAAAGTAAATTAATAGCCAAACTACTTGTTCTGTGGCGCGGTTGCGGTTAAATATATAAAAACGCAACTTATTGGCACGTACTTTCTTTGAAGGCCTCGGCGATCATTTTAATTTGACAGTTATTGGCAGTACAAAGAATGTCAATGAGGATTTCCTCCGAGGTGCCGAGTCCTTCACATGCCTTTTTGATTGCCCGGGCTGAGAACTGCGGCCAAGGGTGCATGAGAGCAACAATCACACGCTCAAAATTTCCACCCAGCTCGTCCTTCAGATCATCGACCAAGTCCTTTCCAAACATGCTCTTGTAGGCATCTTCGATCCGCTCTCGTTGGTTAGAGTTCCTCTTGGCGAGGACAGAGATGATTTCCTCGTTGTTACAACCCCATCCTCGCATCGCTTGTTTTAATGCATTGGCATCTGCCTCAGGATCAAAAACTTCCGCCGCACGGACCGTAGGAATGTTCTGTGAAAGTGTGATAAAAGGCTTTTTAAAATAAGTGAGCATATACTAAAAAAAGTATGGTATCGATCCGGAATGTAAAGGAAAAAAATCACAGCAGCAATTCAACCACTACCACTGCTATTACTAGATTTACTCTCAATGATGTGTGTAGTAAACTGTACACTGCTCTCGGGCAGAACTCGATTGAGAAACAAGAGATGCGTAAAATATGTGTGTGAAATCTAACAAAAAGATATGCATCAGGGAATAATCGTAAAAAAGAGGATTTGCCTGTAGGACATGCCATAAGGGCTTTTAGACATGTACTTTTCCTTAAGTGTACACAACCCAAGACAAACTCAGTTTCAATATTTTACACATTAAAACCCTAGCTATTTCTAGCTAACCCTAGTTATCTTAACGCCGGCCGGCACTAAGCGTTGTAGATCTATAGATAAAGATTATTGCAAGTGGAGTCAGGCTTGCAATTAGACGATAGTTCTTATTTCATTGGATTAAGTAGTTCCCAATAAAAAGATTTAAGGAATAAAATGACATACCTTAGAGCACAAAGGGCAGGGACAGTCTTTCAACGGAATGAAAACCATGTTTTAGCAGTTGATTTCCAAAGAACTCGCACAATCAATCAGAGCAATTATTATATATTTTTCGAAAGTGATTAATATTCAAGAAAGTCTATGATTTCGTGACAGAACAGAAGTGGCAAAAAAGTGAGAGTGAGCAGAGGGGCGAGATTCGAGTAAATTGAGAGAGAGAGCAAGCTGTACTGTACTGCTGTCAGTGCAAATGCGGCAACGTACTAATAATGAATACCGTGTGTATGTGTCGTGGCCGTGGCACTCTCTTGCAAAGCATGGATATTTTATTTTTTATATACAATTGTAAATGCCAACCAACTCTATAGCTTTTGCATGCACAAAGATATTCTGGTTAGTGAGTCAGCGAGTCGCGCAGAAAAGACTCAGTCAGAGAGTTGCTGCTCTCTGCAAAGAAGTAAAAAAAACAAGAGGAATGATGATGGTCGATTTCGTGATGATGATGATGATGACGTTGGTGGTGATAGGCAACTCAAGTAAGATGTGTATGTGTGAGTAATAAGGAAAAAGTGTACATATGTATAAATATATCTACATAATTATTGTTTCCACATTATATATTTATCCAAGATATCTACATATGATATCAGACTAAATCGTAAAAAAGTTTTTCGTCTATAAGGCAGCCAAAGTCAAGTGAGTCAACCAAAATATGCCTAACTGCTTTAGCAAAAAAACCAAACCCAAACGAAAGGAAACTGACAGCAGTGGAGAGCGCAGTATGAATAAAAAAGAGAAGAAGACGCAGCAGAGGAGAAGAATAGGTAGTTGTAGTCAGTAGACGAATGTGTGGTGGTGCTATGGTTTGGACGGTACAACAACACAAGTAGGAGTACATATAGTCATCATGCACATTTTAGTACCTACTCATCCGACAACAACGTCGTCATCTCTCTCTCTTTTATAATATCATTACAATAATACTGCTGGGCGTCTGCCTGCTTTTATACTGTACCTATTATGAAACGCGAACAACAGTGGAGCGGCAGGAACACGGAATTCCTTTTTATAATATGCTGTTTCACTTTTTTCATCTTTCATTCATGAAGCTTATGCTGTACTGCTGTTATAATATTCTGGCATATGAAACGAAATAAAATAGGAAGATGAACATGAAAAAGGAGAAAATTGTGTGATGTAGGGATCATTTGGATTACTAAACATGTATTATCTGAACAGCAAGAGAGAGTGTGTGCGGAGGAGGAGAAGAGAAGAAGAAAAAGAACAAGAGAACAAGTACACGGCATAATAATCTTGATGATGATGATGATTGTGACTGTCGACAACTGCCAGCAAGACATATTGGCAAATGAACTATTATATATATTGTATGTAAACAAACAGAATGTCGTATAGACTATATAACAGTTGTGGAGAAGAATTCAAGGGAAAGAGTAGGAGTCAGAAAGGAAATAAAATTGTTATTATGAGGAAAAGTGGAAGCAGTAAATGATGAAACTCACAATGTGATGAGTTTGAAAGGATGCATCAGAAGCTTGTGTAAAAGAAGAAGAATATAATGAATGCTACAATACTTTATTGTGTTTCTGCTGCTGCTGCTGGCTGCTATTGCCATATTTTCTGCAAAAAAAGTTTTGTTAGTTTGTTAGCGTTGGTGGTCCTGTTCTGATCCTCATCTGAGCAAACACACACAACATGCACTGAAACCAAAACCAAAAGAATAATATGCAACGTGTATAAATATGTATGTTCATTTGGCAATATAAAGTTGGCTTGTGTGCTTACTGGTATTTACTAGTTATGGCACATTTGCAGAAAAAGTTTTTTTTCGCTAAATCCTGCAAACTAACGAGAATGCACAGAAATCTAGGGAAATGCTTGTAGGGGAAAAGTTGTTTTTTCATGTATTTAAAAGAGGATCATGTTCAAGGCACATTTTGTTTGTATAGAAAAACAGAGGAGCAGTAGAAGAATTTAATGGGTAAAATTGACTTTTTTCTTTTGATGTGCAGTTTTTTTCCATGAAGAGGCGGGTTTGTGCGCTGCTATGCTTCAATGCTTCGTTGAAGTGTACGGAATGAATGGCTTGGGATGCATGACCTTGTGAGTTTTTTGGAAAGGAGCTAAAGCAAGCTAGAAATGTACTGACGGACAGAGCGAGTTCATGTGCAAGCTGCAGTACAAACAAGAGTGCTTGCCATATGAAAGAGTGCAATCAAGTGAGAAGATGAGCAGAACATGGAGATGTAGTGCTATATGTGTAGCAATATTACATGATGCATAAAAATGACTGCATTTATAGTTGTTTTTGTAATAGCGTTAGTGCTAGTGATATTATTAGCCATTAAAATAATAGTAGAGTGTGTTTCTTGGAAATGGGATGTGTAAATTCTTTCCATTTGCTTGAATCATAGTCATCATCATACTACAACTGATCATGCCACCACCATCGTCATTATCGGATTGATTCTTTTATGTTTATGGTAAAGTTTGTGCATGTATTTTGATGTTATTACTGTTGTAATGATCGTTAGTATACATTTCGGCATAATAAGTGAGTCAAAGAGACATCTTTAACGCATTTATGTATGATACTCTCTGTAATGACATTCCATTTTGAGCTTGACGTTGGCCTTTTAACTAATGATGGTTCATAGGTGACTAGTTTTGTATTTTTTCCCTGGAAATGTTGATGACAGTTTTCTCTGTAATTGTTATTGCTTACATGCATGCTCATGTTCAGTGGCAAAAGTCCATTTAATTACATGAAGACTGGGCTGGTTGGGAATTTGCCAGTTTTAATTGCATTGCTGTATTATACATGCAATTAGACTCATTTTGGGTGTATTCATGCATTTGTATGCCTGTATATATTCGTGTACATTATGTATTCCATAGTTAATAAATTAGTTTGCCAAAATAAATAGAGCAATGGGAATATCAAACGCGTCAACTCACTCTTTAGCAAACATTGAACATATACTTTTCCATTTAAATTAGCCTGCAAAAGTTGCAAAAACGAAAAGAGGTCATCCCAAATCACCCACATCTGATACTAATTATTCCGTCACCCTCTTAAAATAATTAATACAGCAACCATTGAATCTGGAAATAGCTTCTCTACTCATAAGTATGTAAATAACAGGAATGGAGCAGTTATTTGTTCAATTGTGCCATTTATAATATATTCGCATTATTTAGCAATCAATACATTCATCATTTCTTAGCACACACATTTGCTGATTAACAGGGAATCTCCAAAAATGCAGAAGCAGTAAGAAATGGACCTAGATTACAACACAATTGACACCCTTGCCAAACTTTTCCATAAAATTTCGTCTCAACTAACCATTCATGTTGAACCGCAACTCAAACTCTTGAGTCAAACCTCACAAACAAAACCAAGTTGATTGTTGATTTCTTGTGATTCATTCATTTATATACTTGGTTTTGATCAAAATTTTCCGACAAAAGTTTGCAAACTATTTAATATTTTCCTCACTACTTCTTTCCTGCGCGACCTATTTGTGCGTGGATAAATTTTACTTTTGACTCCTTTTCCACAACTGGATTCATTCATTGTCTGCAAACTTTTGTGTATATATTCGTTACTTATAATTTATTCTAGAAACTGAGTTGTAAATACTTTTTGTCTGCACTTCTGCTTCTCTTCCACCAAGTCAAATCACAANTTCTGCTTCTCTTCCACCAAGTCAAAGCACAAATTACACAAGCCTTTGCAAGAGAAACTACACTGGCGAAAACATCAAAGTCATTAATTAGTATCAAACTTGCAAAATCCTTTATTTTTCTCAGATTGTTTCCCCACCACTTTTCTAATTTATTCACGCTCACTCCTACTCAAATCTTCCACTTTGGACAAGACATACAGCGAAAATGCTTGATGAAATGCTCTAGATTCAAAACACTCTTCTTGTTCCTTCATCACCAAAGCAAATCCTCTTTCTCATCTCATCATTGAATTAAATTGCTATTATAACTAAACCAAACCAGTAACAACCACCTACACATCAAAAAGCTTCGAAAAAGACCCTCAGCAGCAGCACAAGTGTACTACGCGAAACTGTCTTACAAGTTTCTCTTGTACAAAAAAAACTATACAATAAAAATTTCTAACTTGCATATAATGCAAATAAAACATGCATACATCTAGAGAGAGGTATTAAGTACAGCACCACACACATCAACCCAATATATCCACTTATTACGTTAACTGGTAGAAAGAAAAGAAAGTGTTAAGCCTTTCATTCCCGATTTTACCAAAGAAGTAGAAAAGAAAGGGAAAAAAGTTTTTCTTACTGTTTTTCTCATCTTTTTCCTCGTCCAACTTTCTTTGTTACACGTTGACTTTTTAACAAAAGAATAAGTCCAGGACTCTCTTTCTGACTTTGACTTGTTGTAGCGATATCGCTTCGCTACTACAAACACACACTCTGCTACTGCTGCTCTACTGCTGCTGCCGTGGTGTTCTTCTTTTAGTAGTTTTGCTGCTGCTGCTGCTTGCTACCAAACCAAGCTGAAAGGTTACATTTCCTGCTGAAGAACCAAGTTTTTTACTAGTTGGTTGGATGGTTGGTGGACTAAGAAAAATAATTCTAAAAACAACATCATCACACAGTGCTAGTGGCTCGTATTAAGTTATATCATTTCCTTTCGGGTTTTTTTTTCGCTGTCTTATACTGCATACGTATTATTATAACTACTTGTGTGAGTATGTTGCCCATTCTTTTTGCACCCACGTCAATATAAACAGAAAAGGAAAGAGCGTACCAGTTGCCAAAAACATCTGTCTGTTTCCACTTGACAATCTTTATTTACAATTTGAGCGTCTCTCTTAGCAAACAAGTTTTGCGATAATGATAACAAAAGCCGGGCAAAAAAGTCTTATAATGCCTAGATGTACATATAAATAGAATGAACGTGTTTGTGGCAAAAACTTTTAATAAGGGCTTTCCTCTCATGTTGTTGTACAGCACACAAACACACACCACCACTCTGCCGCACAACACAGTTTTTTTATGATGCTACATAATGTTGCAATATTTTTTTTCAATCAGCAGCAGCAGAGCAGAGGAGAGAAAGGAACATGAATGTTGTTGGTATAATGTTGTTCTTATGAGCAAAAAAGTACGTGTATTTTATTAGGTGCTTTCTTTATTGCAAAAGTTTATTATATTACGATGCCTTAAAGTAATGTTAATAATCAAGTTATCACTGATTTAATCAAAATCACTCTACTTTCAACATGGCTTTGACTTTATACATATAAATGTTCCTCGCACAGTGTGCTCTCACATGCATTTTTTATTCTGTCCATGAAAAGGTTAACATCATAGCGATTTCTCTGCAACATCTTCTTCAAAGTGCATGGAAAAGTTGTTGATTTTAGTTTTGTGCTCCAGTAAATGAACTGGTCGCTTTCCTTTTTCCCTTATGCCTACCCCACTAGTGTTTTTGAGTCTATAGGTTATTATGCGAGTAAACCAACTCGTTTATAAAAGGAATGGTTGATGCTTTATTTTATATCATGGTCATACAGCAGGGACGTGAGCATCTTGAGGGCTTTTGCCCACCAATAAACTCATTAGTCCATGTCTAGTGGCATTGACCTAGATTAACCTAATTTTATTGTTTAGTTTTAGTACTTGTTCATACTAGACTCATATAACAAGTTGAAAGGCTAAATTTTATTAGCTGCTTTTCAGACTATTATAGAAAAGGGAGAAGTGAAAGTTCAAGTTGACTTATTCAAGAGATTTATGTATATATAAAAAGTCGAGTCCCAACGTTGGCCCTTTTATGTTTGCAGCAGCATTCCTCTTGACTTGAACAAGTTTCAATTCTTTATGTAATTTAGTTCCAGATATTTTATATAACTATTTAGTTATTAATGTATAGCCAACGGTTTCAAATTAAAGTGAATTTATGAAAGAAAAATGTATCATATACTTTTAATAACAACTTATATAGATAAACAACATTTTTATTTTTGTTTTCCTCGAAACTGTTCCATTTTTGAGCTATCGACGACTTTTAGCTCGCTTCAGAAATATTTTACCTATATGACAAGGAAAAGACAAGAAAAAAAAGATGTGATGATGATAAAGGTACTCTTTTGGGATCTCGCAACTTTTCCTCCTACTTTCCTCCATTACACACTCCAGTTGACATATTTATAATGAATGCTTTCACT
>JAANSP010001959.1:0-13883 GCA_036850745.1 Homidia socia | reverse complement strand
TAGGCCCACGTTTCTTTATCTGTAGGTTCTTGAATCATATTTTGTTGTAGGTAATCGCTACTGCTGCTTTTGGGACTTTTTCACTATCAATGTTTTCCTCGTGTTCTTCCCTTTTTAATGTCATTTCTTTCTCATTCCTTTGACTTGTTTGGCCTATGGCCTAGTTGCTGCTCCGTCATGCAAGTTACCCCTATTATTATTGCTGCTACTTTTTATAAACTATTATTTTTTATTGCAGTGTGTGTGTATGCAGGCAGTTGCCTTTCATCGTTGTCGTCGTCCTGCCTGTTTGCCCATGTTGTAGATGATATGGCGGTGGTGAATGGAGTCAAGTTATGTAGCAAGGATGTACGTGTGAGAAAATAGAAAAAGTTGACAAGAATGACTTTTTTTCCTTTTCCTTAAAAAGGAACATAATAACAAGCGAAAAGAAGTCTTTTGAGTTCAAACTCTAAAAAACAGCACACACCATCACCAACTAAACTCAGCGACTCGAGTGAGGGAGCTAGAAGAGAGAAACCATGAACATCATCATCATCAGCAGCATGATCAGCGGGAGTACAGGGAGAATGGACAATTTCTTCAGGAAAGCAGTTTTGTGATACAATTTTTGTGTCTTGCATTAAATTCATTTTTGTTTCACGGTGTGCAGAACCGAACAGCCTGTGTGTACAATGTTATTTCCTCCTCCTACATGCTCACGTTTTGCTACGTTCTCTTATTCTCTCGTGTTCCTCCTTTCTTTTCTTCCTCCTGCTACTGCATGTAAACTTTTTTTCATACAAACTTTTTGCTTCACTTTTAGTGTTCTGTTGCTTTCCTTCCTCCTTCTGCTCCTATCTGACTGCCTTCCTCTTTCCCAACTTACTTTTCGTCAATGGTAGTAATGCTTTTTCAACCTTGTTATTTTGTTGCAGCAAAACAGTAGTAGTAATAGTAAGTAGTAGTAGCAGCGGGTAATGTACCATTTTACATACAACCCAAAATATTTTCTGCATTTATCATAGTAAAAGGAGAACTTTTCGTTGTTCCTGGTTTTTTGGGTGGAAAGATGGATTGGTATGGTACGCTGACTCTATCGCTAAAAGAAACAAAGTTTTTTTTGAACGAGGCAGCAGAGAGGAGCAAAAGCATAAAATAAGTTTGTAACTTCAGGAAAGAACACGAGAAAAGCGTCCGTGCTCCATGTACTTGTTTGGCTGCCGTATATACTCCAATACAAAATTCCAAATTTTATGCTGAAAAGATAAACTCAAAGTGACAGCGGAGGAAGGAGCAAAAGGAGATGGGAAAATATTATGGATAAAAAAGGACCCGTCGCAACTGTGCGTATGACGAGTATACGAGCAAGCAAGCTAGAAACTTGTCCGTCCCTACACATTTATAATGGAGCTCACTGGTGACAGACAACATGAGTGAGTTCTCTTTGCCATTCCTCGTGTTAACCCGTGTATTTCAAAGGGGCTTTTTTGCTTTGGAGGAAAAAAAACAGCTAAACCATGATGGGATTTTTATCGAAAAGAGGAAACCAGTCATATATAACATGTTAGTTAACATCATCATGAACTCAATGAATGTGAGAAGCAAAAATGTACAAGGCACCACCACCGTCACACTGCCGCCGATAAGCATGTACCCCTCTGCCTTCCTCATTACATTTATTTAGGTAAATTACATAAATAAGATGGTACTACGGCTACTCATTTCTATGTCGCTCTTCTCTTCTGCTGCTCTCACAGTTCTCTGTGTGTATACACAATCTTGTACACTTTTTTATTTGAACGTATCATATCAAGCAAACTTACTAGAAAATTTGTAATGAAAATGGAAGGAAAAGAGCTAAAACAACGTGGTAAATGGGAAAAATAAAAGGGGTATCATAGAACATAGAGCACCATCACCACTACACGCACACACTCACATTATTATTATATAGCTTGTTCCACTGATACTACATATTATTATTTTTGTTATTGGGTTGGCTTTGGCTATGTTTTGCGTGAAATAAAATGCATGTCGTACAGTTGTACTGGTGGCTGGCGTTGGTGAATGTTCTCCTCTCTGTTTCTTCCTTCTGGCTTTTCTGCTAATAATAATATTGGAGGAGGAATCAACTAATGCTGTAATGTAGGTACGTACTTCTGTTGTGTATGTTGTTTGCTCTTTATTCACTCTTTTATTCTGCCAAGAGGAATACTCGTAGAGAGTTGGATAACTGCTCTCCTGTTAAACTTACTCGTGGGCCAAGTTTCTATGTGTAAAATGTGTGGGATCATCATCACGGTAAGGCATGGTGACTGCTAGAGTAGTACACACTGCTATTCTTCTCCTCTCCTTCACTTTTTTTCAGTTTTCCTAAGCCTGACTGAGTGAGAGTCTCTTCTCTTTTTCTCTGCTCACTCACTCTTTTGCTCGCTGAAGGAGAATGCATTGGAATGGATTGATGATGGCGATGATCATGATGACGGCGTTTTGTTGTAATATGCACCGCTACTACTACTACTACTTGTACCATTTCTACCATGGATAATAATATGGATAAAGTGTGCATGTGTGTGACTGCCTTGCCTGCATTTCTCTCTTTCTGTTGATATTGCAAGCAAAAGGCGAGAGAAAAGATAGACATTGTATCATAGCACAGCTTGTAAAGTGGTGGCTGTGGTGGTTGTTTTAGTTTTTTTGGAAGCAGAAAAGTGAAAAAGAAGAAGAAGAAGAGAAAAACATGGGCAAAACGTATTTTTGTGATGTGATACCATTGCATTCTACCCATACAATATAATATTATCCTTCTGCTGAAAACATTTCTATTTTCCTTTGCTTCTCTCTCTCCCTTTACCATTATCTGCCATTCTGATATTAATACACTTGTTTTATTTTACTAAAAACGTTAATTTGCTTGCACTTCTCCTCTGGCTGGCTTGACTGGACAGAAAAAAGGCAACAAGATACGAGTAACACGTACAGAAAGGATGATCTCTCCGTGGCGAGCAAAGTGAGTCAGCAGCAGAAGAGTCGTCAGAGAGAGAAACAACAACAACAGTAGCAGCACACAGACAGAGACAGAGACAGAAAGAAAGAGAAAAGTATAAAAAAATGTAGAAGAAAACAAGAGGAGCAGAGTAGAGCAAGAAAGAGCTAGCGAGAGGCTTTTACAGAGAAAAAAGAAAGAAAAAAAACACACACACGACAAATATTTTGCCTGGCTGTTTTAATAGTAGTAGCTGCTGTTGGTGGTGGTGGCGGTGGTACAAAAAAGTAATAACACTCTCCAAGTAAGTTTAATATTACAAAAAAAAATTTCATCATATCATCAAACAAAGTATGTAGTAGAAGTAGTAGCAAAGCAATAGTTGTGGAGTTCTCCAAGAAAAAAGATGTACTAGTCCTAAATAGACTCAGGATTTCTCATGTTGGTAGTGGTACATGCTCTCCTTTCCATCTCTCTCCACAAAGTGACTGCTTATTACTTACTTACAATTCTGATATCATCCACAGAGTTTTGCTGTTTTTCTTGCTGTATAATATCATCATCACCATCATAATAATAATAAACCATGAGCAGTAGTGTTAGGTGATGAGAATGACGACGAGGACGGAGAATAAGATGAGGATGATGAGCATGTTGAATAATAATAATAATATGATGGTAATAATGGCAAATACTTACTTACTCAAGTTACTTTTATTTTTTTAAGTTGAATGGATATAGAGAGACAGGAAGACGTACAACACAATGTAATACCATCATAGTCGTCATCATAACATGCAATGATGATCAAGAGAGAGGGTTAGAGGAACAGAGCAGCAGAGATCAAGTTACTTTTATTTTTTTAAGTTGAATGGATATAGAGAGACAGGAAGACGTACAACACAATGTAATACCATCATAGTCGTCATCATAACACGCAATGATGATCAAGAGAGAGGGTTAGAGGAACAGAGCAGCAGAGAGTGAGCAAAGCAAAAAGGTAGAAAAAAATATGTGGAGAGCGAGAGAGAGAAAAGAAGACATAGACGTATAGGATTACTCATGAACTTGTGTGTGTGTTCTCTCCTCTCTTCTTCTTGTGTTATTGTTGTAGTATTCTCTGTGTATATTATTTATTTGGAAATGTGAATTTTTTTGCTCTTTTATTACTTAAATGAGTAATCATAATAATTACGTTACGTACCGTGATGATGATGATAACAGTTTGGAGAGAGGGTGTAAGTTGTTTTGAAGAAAAAATAAACGATAGAGCAAGATGGATTATATAAGTGTGAGTGTGTACNAACAGTTTGGAGAGAGGGTGTAAGTTGTTTTGAAGAAAAAATAAACGATAGAGCAAGATGGATTATATAAGTGTGAGTGTGTACATTTTTGGTTTTTTTGTTGGCAAATGTTTTACAAGAGCGCAGTGATAAATTGCTAACAATGATGTGAGGTGAGATGTGCGATTAGGCATTTAGAAGGCGGCTTAATAAAATACTAAAAACTTTCCTGGATTGTGTGAATTATTATACCTTTTTTTAAACCCCTTTTTTTTTTTTTACTTTTTGGCAGAGAGGATGCAAAAATGGGAAATGAAAAAATGGAAGAATGTTTTTTAAACAATGTACATGTTGCTGTTAATTTATTTGAAAGCGACTTGTCGGGTTTATTGATTTGAGTTTAGAAATGCAAGGTCAAAGGTTGTCTTGTGCAAAAATGGCATCTGTCAAAAAGTGAAGAGAAAATAAAACGGTGTGGGGTAGGGAACAATTTAGAACTGTAATGTTGAGTTGCTCTCTCGTCTGTAGACAAATGATAGTAATAAAAGTAGGCAGTAAGCAGGAGGACAAGCAATCAGGCTACCCTTTTACAATTTTCAGAACGATCTTTAAAATTTTACATGGCAAAACTTATAGTTTGTGTTGGATAACCAGACAAGTAATTTTTGTTTTACCATGAATGAGTCATAGAGCAAAAACACAATTTCATGCAAATCATTTTTACGATAAAACGACCAAAATCTTAATAGTTAGTGTCAAGCACAATATTTTGTAAAGTATGAATGTGCACACTTATATTTGTTATTTTTAAATGTCTACAGGTTGCCTAAATGGAATATGGAACTCATCACAATGGAGAAATTAACAGAGTGATAAAAGAGTGAAATTCTCAACTGCGCTTTGTGAATGAAACCCGCATTGATCATCATTTCCGTGCGCGTGTGTAGAATGTGTAGTGGAAAAGTGCTCTTGAATCGTTAGTACTATGAGTCAAGTTGTTCGGAACATTTTGTTACTTTATCTATTAATGACAATGGAGAAGCGAAAGAAGGAAGAATTTTTACCAATGACATTATCAGTATCGCATGTCGTGCAAGACATTTTTATAATTAATCGTGAACCCATCTCCGGTGTAGCTAGCTGTCAATATTACCGCTGTTAACGTTTATTAAAATTTAATTTAATCTAGCAGGGTTTTGTTTTGTCGTGGAGTTTATCCAGCTCCCGTAATGGTGGTCATGGCTCACTCTCTTCTTGAAGGAAAAAGATTTTTCTGTAGAGAATGGGTCTTTTCAAAAATCCTTCATTGTCTGGAGACGTTACAAAGGCGTGTGGACGAGGATGGAGCCGGTCTCAACAATGGTCGAAATGGTATCCTCATTGTGGGTGGACCCGGCGCTGGGAAAACGGCCTGTTGCTCGGAAATGGTCAACCCAACTGCAGAGCATGGAAAACAGCTCCAGCTACGGAAGCGCCTTCTTGCTCACCATTTCTGTCAATCACATGACCTGAATACACTCTCCTTGGCCGAGTTCATTTATCAAATTTGTGTCCAGTTGTTAGAAAATCCACTTGTTGAAGGATATGGAGAAAAGATCCATGACGAAGACTTGTCCCTCAAGTCGATTGCAGAGGATCCCGACGCAGCTTTCAAAAAGTTGGTGATATTTCCCCTTTTGGAAATTGACTGTCCACCGCAAGCGTGTTTTCTACTGGTGGACTCAATTGACGAGTCCTACAATACGTCGCAGCTACCTTGTAATAGTTCATCTTGTAAGGGATCCTTTAGCAATACAATTAGCGAACTGTTGGGTAATCATTGCCATCTTCTACCATCCTGGCTGATATTAGTTTGCACTGCCAGGAAACAAAGTAAATATATAGGCAAATTATTCTCCGGTTTTAGAAAAATTGGTTTGGACGATTTGAGAAAGTCTCAGGTAAATACTTAACCAAGATTAAAAAGAGCAAAGTCATAAGTAGAGTATTCCTCTGTTGCGTTACTAATTTCAGTTTTTATTTTTTTCAAAATTTAGGTGATACGGGATGTCCAGCAGTACATTTTATCACGTCTCGACCAAGACTTTGCCTTGCGTCAGCATATTCGTCGGGAAACTGCCGAAATGCTTAACCAACTGCATATAAAAAGCAATGGTTGTTTTCTCTACCTGGAAAAAGTTTTAGACGGAATATCCGAAAATTTTATTGTGCTTAGGGAAATTCGCGAAATCCCAGGCACCTTGTATGGACTTTATCTGTGGTTGTGTCAGCGACTCTTTACAAAAAAGCAATTTAGCAAGGTTCAACCTATCCTGTGTATTCTTTTAGTTTCCCGTCAACCAATGACGGAAAGTGAAATCTTTTCATGTCTCACTTCCCGTCATCCTGCCATTACCAAAGAAGACTTTGCCAAGCGGATGCACGTGCTTCGCCGTGTGCTTATCAAGTCCCCTACTACTGATGGTTACCAAATTCTCTTTCATCATAGTTTTTCCGAGTGGTTTCTCGATGTCAAGTATTGTACTCAAAAATACCTGTGTCAGCCATACGAAGGGCACGTTATGAAGGCTGTCTGGTTAGCCTCCCGAGCTTCAGAACTGAATCCATGTGAAGTGGCTGATCTAGCCTATCACCTTTCTCATTCTACCAAACTTTTTGGGGATCTCACTCAGCAGGTGCCCCTCTTTCTGTTGTCGTTAGGAATTAAAGTTTTTAGTGAAGAATTTAACCTACATGCCTACGATGTGAAAGTGGTCAAGTTGTTGGCAGCTTGCGGTGTAACAAAGCAAACTGTGAGAAGTAGTAGTAGTGTTGGTAGCGGAGGAGGTGGTGTGACATCTAAAAGTTTGGAAGGTGTTGCATCAGGTGCTGGGGTTGGTGCAGGGTCCAGAGTTCCTGCGAGAAATGGTTCAGACACTTGCTTGGATGAGGGGGGTGGAGAAGCACCATGTGAAAACTCTGATGATCTTGCTCTTACTGGCGGTATGGGGGTGACCACGGATGAAATCGTCGAGGCAGAAGATAGTGCAGCAAAACTGGACGTTATTGGGGATATTAACCAAGTAGATTACAATCAGCGGACACCACTTCATAACGCAGCCAATGACGGAAATCTTGCCGTGGTTCAATTTTTGATTGGTCATAATGTTTCCTTAGAAGCCGTTGACAGGCATGGGCGAACTGCATTAAATTTGGCAGCGAGACAGGTGGGCAGAATGATCATGGTTACAGTTGGAATCGATACGAATAGAGTTTTACTTTACACTCGTTATCATGCGTCTTGTTATTTTGTTGGTAGGGTCACGCGCCAGTTGTTCGAGAGCTTTTGTCTTCAGGGGCAGACGTAGATCATGCAGATAACGATGGGTGGACTCCTTTAAGGTCGGCTGCATGGGCTGGTCACGTAGATGTAGTAGATATTCTTCTCGCTCAAACCGCTCAGGTAAGTGTTCACTGGCAGTCTTTGCAATTGCTTGGCTTTTGTCAACGCTTTTATTTAGCAAACAAGCAAGATAAAATACACAAATGCGTTCTTTTCTCAAACAACAGGTTGATTTGACTGATGGCGACGGGCGAACAGCTTTAAGGGCTGCGGCGTGGGGTGGTCACGAAGAAGTAGTGAATAGTCTGATAAAAGCAGGTGCATCTCCTTCCTTGCCGGATAGTGAAGGAAGAACACCACTAATTGCGGCTGCTTACATGGGTCATGCGGAAATTGTCGAAAGGTTATTAAATGCTGGTGCAGATGTCAATCACGCAGACTCTGATGGCAGGTTAGATAAGAGAAAAATATAACACAAAACTATATTATCAGTCGGTATTGAAATGAATTTATATTCTTTATTGCCTGTCCATTTGAAAAAAACAGAACCGCGTTGTCTGTCGCCGCTCTCTGTGTTGCTGCTAGTCAAGGACATTTGAAAGTTGTAAATTTGTTGCTAGAAAGGAATGCTGAGGTGGATCATCAGGACAGAGATGGAACGACGCCATTGTTAGTTGCTGCATTCGAGGGTCACAAGTAAGTCGCAACTAGTAAAATTTAAATAATGTTCTTATACACATACATATTGTATGGATTTCGACTCCATCAACCTGCTATTCATTTGGCATTTTTTTGCTTTAGGGAAGTATGTGAGCTCCTACTGGAGTATGAAGCAGACGTTGATGCTGTTGACAAAGCTGGTCGCACACCCTTATGGGCAGCGGCCTCAATGGGTCACGCAGCCGTCTGTGAACTTTTACTTTTTTGGGGTGCCTACGTTGACCATATTGATGGAGAAGGTCGAACTGTTCTTTCCGTTGCTGCAGCACAGGTACGTCTTTAGAAAATGAAATTTTGTTTTTAAAAGAAAAACCGACTATTAAACACTTGGTTCTCAACTTTCAACTGTCATTAGGGTAACGTGAGCGTAGTCAGATTACTCTTGGCACGGGGTTTGGACGAAGGTCATCGGGACAATGCTGGTTGGACACCACTCCACTACTCAGCGTTTGAAGGTCATCAGGAGGTTACTGAGGTTCTAGTTGAATCTGGCGCAAGGCTCAATGAAACGGATAATGACGGTAAACATGCCCTCCTTCTCTCGGCACAGGAAGGTCACATAAATGTTGTAGAGGCATTATTGAACCTGGGAGCTGTTATTGATCAACGTTCTCACGATGGCAGAACTGCTCTCCGAGCAGGAGCAATTGAAGGCTACAGAGACATTGTGCAGGTAAAAATTATTTTGGAAATGTATCCCTATTCGTTGCCGGCGCCGGCATACAATATATGTTGTAAGTACATTACAAGCCGTAAAACGTTTGCAACTGTGTATATTTATAGCTTCTCGTCTCGAGAGGAAGTGACGTCAACTACAGAGACGCTGATGGTCGCAGCACACTCTATCTTCTAGCACTAGAAAATAGGGTGGCAATGGCTCAGTTTCTGATTCGCTGTGGGGCTGACGTCGAGGCACGAGATGTAGAAGGAAGAACTCCTCTTCATGTCAGTGCATGGCAGGGTCACTTAGAAATGGTTGAGTTACTAGTGTCTGCAGGAGCAGAAGTTAACGCCGTTGACAATGATCGTAGAACACCGTTGCAGAGTGCAAGTTGGCAAGGTCATTCCGAAATAGTACGGTTGCTCTGTGAACGCGGATCGAAAATTGATCACACCTGCAATCAAGTAATGACATTTGCTTGAAAATTGTATTTACAGTTAGCTTTAGTCGCCTATTTTGATTGCAAATTGTTGAAATTATTGAAATTATATGTTTATGGCAGGGAGCTACGGCCTTATGTATAGCAGCCCAAGAAGGTCACTTGGAATGTGTCCGAGCTCTACTGGAATGGGGAGCAAACCCTGTGCATTCTGATAGATGTGGACGCACACCAATACGAGTTGCTATGAAAAGCGGACATGTATCCATCTCTAAACTGCTAGAAGAAATCGCCTTGGCTAGGAGTAAAACCAGTAAGAAATTAAATACCAATGATCACTTGACTTTCATTATTTTCATTTAATACACTGAACTGTAAACTTTGAAAAATCTTCTCGATTATAGTGCTAGCTAAAGGATTAAACGTAGCAGAATGGGAGGGTGTAACGCAGCGTCATGCTGGAGGCGACAGCCTCATTGATTCAAGTAAACCGTCCAGTTCTAATTTCCAATCAGGCTACTATCCTGGTGCCGACAATCCTGCTTGCGGAACAACCGAATCCCATTTCCTACCTCAAGGCTCCACACCAGACGTAGAAAAGAGACGCTCAATCACCTCAATTGCCGGAGGAGTCATTGGTGGGCCTAGTGGCATAGGAGGTGGGGCCACTAGTAACATGACATCCTCAACAAAGTCCTCCCATAACTCCAATTCTGAGCAGAGTGGTTCCCCGGGGATGCTCTCTCGACATGACCGATCCAGAAGATCTACGTCTGGAGGCAGCAACAATAATAACAACAGTGGTGAAAGCGTATCAAAACAAACCGGCCTTTCTTTTACTCAACAAGTGCAACAGTTGTCAAGAATGAAGGGTAGACCTGGAAGTAGACTGTTGTCACCATTAAATGAGCCACAAAGTCCAATTTATGCATCACCTCCACAGTCACCTTCTAGCGATAGCATAAATGACGACAGAGTTAGTCCACATAACGCATTCCCAAATGTCGGCGGAGGAAGTCACCACAACTCGGGCGACTTTAGTGGGGCGGATATTGGTCTAGGGGGAAAGTCTGGGTCGCCACTCATGTCGAACGGATGCGGTGTACAACCATTTGCCTTTACTAGGGTAAGCGCAGCAAATCAAAATCCAACCTCAGCAATTGCAATTTGGAAGAAGAAGTATTGTTTTCTTAGCAAAATTAAACGATGGGATGCCTGTACTTTTCAGGATTCCCATATGAAAATTATCCTTGGAAATAGCTCTTCCGACAACTCGGGAAACGGGAAAAGTTCTCGCAAGAACGGCTTGTCCTACAACGCAAACAGTAGTATTATAAGTGCTACAAGTGCTATACGAAGTGGTCTCACAGCTTTAAAGGCGGGAGTGTTAGAAGCCGCTGTTGGTAGGAAAGGGCAACAAGATGACTCACCACTCGTCTCTGCAGCTTCCATGGCAGTTCCAAATCTTGTCCGAAAGAAACCTGTTAAGAGTGATGGTAACGGGGTGGTACCCTGGAAAAGAGAGACACCCTTGTAGTCGTAGTGTCGCGTCCTATTTATAAAATCGAGTAGCAGTAGCATAAAAATCATCATGTATACAACAACAACAGACTTTCTTAGCTTATTATTATAAGACTACTATGAAGTAACTGTTATTATTGTTAACCAACAATATTGATAGAAATATGTTTTAGACGTGTAGGTAATCTACTTGTAGCAGTAGTATCATCATCAGCGTGTAATCATATAGTTTAGAGATAAAACACACACACAAACACACAGAACACAGTAGTAGAGAGCAATAATTTTAATCTGAAGAGCAAGAAATCTCTCCATGTCATGAAAAGGTCAAAAAAATTCTTACAACTCACTCAGCAGCAGTACATTATCTGCTTAATATAATTTGGTCAATGGTCATGCCACGACGCATAAAATTATATTTAGATACTTTTAAATATTACATAACTTTAAATCGAAACAAACTTCACTCGCCCATTTCACTACTCACTTCAGTAAAATATGCACACAAGCACAGGCTTCTGTTGTTGGTGGTGTCTACTCAACTAAACTGTAAGCACGATAAAAGTTTGTCGCAGATAGATAACGGTTCGTAGTCGACGTCGTGATGAAATTAAATGAAAAAAATGTATCTCTTTCAAACACTAATTAAGTAACATGGTATATTCATAGAGCTACTAGTGATTACTATAACTGCATAAATAAATCAAAACATTTTTAAAGAACACCAACACTATTTTTGGGTTGCCGATCACATCTCCCGTGTAAAAAATTAGAAAGGGAAAAACTGAAAACTTTGAAAGCCATTTTGTTGGAACCGGGACCCACCGCTCAGAATACTAGGATATTAATAAAAACGAAGAGGCATAAACTATAAATTCTAAGGTAAATCATGATTTATTCTATTTCAAAACTTCACTTTATAACAATATATTCTAATATTTTTAAATTAGTATGATGACTTTCACACGAAAAAAAAATCAAAACACCTCTGCAAACGCACGTCCCTCACCCAATCGCAACGCCAATATATATCCATATAAATTAAGAAAAGTAAATGAGAATAGTACGCTTTCGTACTTGTTTTAGTGCTTTCTCTTGTTAGTCCTGCAACTACAGATTAACCGTAATATGATACATAGAATATAACAGTAAAAATAACTATCTACGTTTTTAATTATTATACGCAGCAAGTAACGTGCCAATATTTTGCTTATCAAAGATAAAAAAAGTTAACAAAAAAGTAACAAGCATAACATGGTAACAAGCAACTATGTAATAACTCTGCTCTATTTCCACCCTTTAAAGGATGTCACTTTACCACACAAGAAGAAAAGCTATATAACCTTATGTAATCTACCAACTACTTAATTCCACAGTCATTGTTGAAAGTTGTTGTACTTATTGAAAGTTATGAAAGGATATTTAATTACCTAAAAGTATAAGATGCAACGTTTGAACTTTTTACGTAACATGATGATATTGAAACACATGCGTAACCAAAACAAGGTCTAAACTACTTACATATATACAAAAAATAAAATCAGAAAATGTAACTACTGTAATTTATTAACTGTTGTTAACTATCCAAATTACCTCTCTTTATACCGTTGTTGGTTACTAAAACAACACGAAAAAGTGTCACGTAATTTTTGCATCTAGTATATAATTACAAACTATAATGAGCAACGGGAAAATGTCATTCATTTTGACATTTGAAAGTTATGAAATGAGAATTAGGACAGAAACAAAAAAATATTACTATATTTCAAAATATAAACAAAAATACGGTAATGAACTGATGAAAGATACTGTGGATATTAAGTAATATTGTCACGATGAAAAAATAGTCTTGTTCTTGTTCAAAATTTTTATTATTATTATTATAATTATCTATATTGTGGCTACATTAAAAACTACATGACATCACCAAGAATATTATTGCTGATTATACCTAATACCGCTACTTATACTGACTCTTGTACAATGAATAATAGCAAAAAATGAAGAGTGATTGAGGAATAATAGATACAGATGCAGTCACGTTGTAGCTTGAAACGACAAAATGTTTCGTTGAATTATCAGTATAAAACTATTATTATTATTACTATATATTACTATTATTATTATTGATGTTGTTGTTCTTTTATATTGCAACAGTAACATCATCAATTATTGTTGTTGTAGGCTTTGCTTATTTCTAGGGAAACGTACTATACTTATAAATTAACATATTTATCATAGAAATATTTGAAGATTTTTTTATTTAGTAGGTCACTAGTTCATCATAAGATAGACATCATATTAAGATAGTTCTAAAACTTTTATACCTTTGTTGTGTGATGATGCTGGTATGAAATGAGAATATATTATATATACAAAATTACTACTAGTTAATTATTATTATTACAGTAACCTGCTTCAATGCAGTTACTGGTTCTCGTTATTTTAAGTTTGGATTTTTGATGTTGCTTATCTAATTACTATGTAGGTAGACACATTTCCTTTGATTGAATTCAATACACGTTGTATTCTATAAATTTAACCTAGTTCGGTTTGCAAATGGTTTAAAAACTGTCAAAATCATGGAAAGGATGTGAGGTGCGTAGAGGAAAAGATAATATATACTACATACATACATACAATAAACTTATTTATATTCAGCGTGCAGCTTGTAACAACGACGACGACGGAGGTGCAGGTAGTTTGTATTATAGTGAACACTTATATCGCTGACTCGATTCTTTAAAAAAAAGAATATATATTTATAAAGTGCTTCACTTTCACACGCTTCTTTTCAAGATATTTTACAGCGAAAGATTTTTCCATAATTTAAACTATTCAATAGTAATAATAATATTAACTATTATGCTACGTAAATTAACAACAAATCAATGTATGTAATTTATATATAAAAGATGTATAATTATGATGAAGATGGCACACACAGCAGCTAGTCAATCGTCTCAACT
>JAANSP010001958.1:0-13884 GCA_036850745.1 Homidia socia | reverse complement strand
AGGAAGAGGGAAGAACAGCAGGACTTCAAGAAAAAAAGAAGACTTAAGCCACCACCACCAGATACCACACATAGTTTGCAAATCCAGCCTAACTAGTAAAATACATACATATCTCTTTCGTCGTCTTTCTCTTCTTCTTCTCTCTCTCTCTCGGTTAACAAACTAACAAAAGAAGAAGAAGTTGGAAAAAAAGTTGAAGTTGTACTTGGACATTTTCACCGACAGTGTATCAACATATCACACAAGTAAGTTAGCTTAGAAAAGAAGGAAAAAAACATCAGGACATCAAAAAACGACTTCCATCCTTTATCCTTAAATCTGCTGGGACACATCTAACAAAAAAGCAAGCAAAACCAAGAAAAGAGATATCGGTACATATATATATACATAGGTGTAATGGTTTTAATAGAGGGATATATGATAACTGTAGAAATGAAGTAAACATTAAATCTCAAGCTGGAAAATAACAACAGTTACATCGAGAAAAGAAGGAAACAATGAAACTTAGTCACTTGGAAATTTTTTTTCGACGATGGTCATGCAGACCATCATCATCGTGGTAGTCGTCGTCATCATCATGAATGGGAGAATGGACAATAGTCGGAGAAGCAGCAACAACAACTGGAAAAAAAAATTTAAGAAGGAGAAAGAAACAATCTTTTTTTGTTTTAAGTGGCTTTTCCTCAATCCGTCCATTCTTTTTAGGGAGAGTGAGAGGGAGACAGAAATAGTTTTTAACTCGATCCATTGTTCATCTTTTTTTTGTTTTAAGTGGCTTTTCCTCAATCCGTCCATTCTTTTTAGGGAGAGTGAGAGGGAGACAGAAATAGTTTTTAACTCGATCCATTGTTCACCAATAAGGAAATCCAGCAGAAAGGATAAAAAAGAGGGAGAAAAAACTGGAAAAAAATTTGTCCCGTTTCATGATGCCACTTGCTTGCCGATCTTCATGTTTTCCTTTTACGGAGACAATGTATGACAATTGTAGTTGTAGTTGAAAAAACATTGTCGTTTGGCAATCAGTGAGTGTGTCACATCAAAACAAAGTTGTTTCCCTGTTTTCTACCAAAAAAAGTAAAAAGGCTTTACAAGAAGAAAAAGAAAAGATCACACAAACAAGGATGAAGACTACGACAGGAATAAAAATAATAATTCCAGCAATAACAATGAAAGCAGCTCTGAAAATGGACAGAACAAGTTGGTTCCCTCTCTTCCCACCACCGCCACCACCACAACTGTTATTGCATCAAGAGAACTTTAGCAGCCCACCATAGCATAGCAAAATCTTGAGGAGAGTTACATGGAAGAATTTGGAAGGAAATCAAAACAATGAGAGGAAGGATNAATTTGGAAGGAAATCAAAACAATGAGAGGAAGGATAGCGGAAATGGCACAAAAAATATCAACACAGCCTCACAGTCGAACTCCGTGCTTCTTTACTTCCCATATTGCTGATATATTTTATGGAATGTAATGAAGTATGGAGAACTCGTGGGGCAAATTCAACTGATTTTTTTGATTGCCTATTCCGTGTTCACCAAACGCCACAGCAGCAGAAAGCAGAATATTATTCCATGAACAAAAACTCAAAAAAAATTCCTGATAAATACACAAAAAATAGATGCAATTAGCACAAAGCAGCGAAAATTACACTGGATTCCACAGCTATCAGAAGAAGAAAAAAATGAAAAAGGACTGGGAAGAACCCTGCCTGTGAGCTGTTTAATTACTTTGACTTGTTCAACAGTCATTGTGAAAATCAAGCTTATATAAATGAACCACATTATAGCAAGCACACGGTAAGTTTCATTAATATAAAATAAACAATTAGAATGGTTTGCAACCGTTTGAGTTTGAAACAAGGGAAAGTTTTTGTTTTCCTTGTGAAAAAAATATTCATGTGTTTCATAAATTGTTTCATAACCGCCCTGAAATGAGCATACATATAGCGCTGTAAGCAAAAATAATGGACAAGAGAAAATATTCAATTGCCTAATGGGTTGCTGCGGTATGAATCATGTAGTTGCGGTCATCCCATTTACTTTTCATTTTCACGCAGGCCAAATAAACCTGCTGGTTCCTTCAAATTGTTCATTGTGCAGTAAATATTCCAGTCCGCAGACACTCTTGAATTTCGTCTGTGCAGTAGCAGCAGCACATTATTGCTGTTGTATTTATAGCCATTAACCTTTTTAGACGCCATGTGCCATCATGATGAGTTGATTAAATGAAGAAACTGCAACCATTAACATTAAAAGTTGCGGTCATCCCATTTACTTTTCATTTTCACACAGGCCAAATAAACCTGCTGGTTCCTTCAAATTGTTCATTGTGCAGTAAATATTCCAGTCCGCAGACACACTTGAATTTTGTCTGTGCAGCAGCAGCAGCACATTATTGCTGTTGTATTTATAGCCATTAACCTTTTTAGACGCCATGTGCCATCATGATGAGTTGATTAAATGAAGAAACTGCAACCATTAACATTAAAAGTGTACAATGCAAAAGGCTATAGATGGGCATCATGATGAAGAATCTTGCAGTGAGGAATGGGAGGAAACTAGCAAAACCCAAAAGAACGAAAAGTGAGAGAGCGAGCGAGCGGGAGAGAAGGAGGGAGAAGACCGAGACATCAAGAAAAAGAAGTAGAAGCAAGACGGCAAAGAGGAAGAGTATTAAAAACGTAATTTAACCAGCCACCATTATTATTGTGAAGTCAAGCTCATTTCACCCATTTTCCTTGTCTTTCTTCCATGCTCAATATATTTCACTCTCACCTTTTGTAATTTTCAAATAACTTGGTGGTGGTGGTGCAGCATTCAAAAGTCGTGCCTTCCACATGGCATCCACCCATCCATACATCATCAACTTGAATGCACACAGAGAGAAAACCAAGCCGGGAGAGAGAAAACCAATTCCATAGAAGAGGATCCCTTTTTCGTTGGCCATTCCTGTAAAACCGCCGACCAACAACAATTCATGACGATGAGAGAGAGAGAGAGCAGCGCTTAATTATATCTCAAAAAGCCTGTCTTGTCTGCCTGCCTGCCTCTGCACTTCATCCTCTTGCTATTTAGTTTGCCTTTGCTTTTCGTATCACCCAACCAATCCAGAAAACGCAAGAAGAGGCGAGGAATGAACGAGGTATAAAAAGGTAGTAGTAGTAGTAAAAGTAGTATATGCCGTGGCAGTAACGGCAGCAAATGTGCCACCAAAGACATTGCCATTAGTTTCCTGTTTTTTTTGTGCAAATTGCACAGGATTCACCAAATAACCGAGAGAAAGAGAGAAGGAATGGCATCAGGGATGCATACCAGCGGGGAAGGGAAGTAATATTTCCAGTCGTTTGAGTCACACACCAACAACAGCAGCAGTAGTAGCAAGCACCCCAAAATAGGATTATCTAGTTGGTGGTAGTGGTGGTGGTGCGGTATAAACGCGGCGGTATGGTGCTTGATGTTCAAAAAACAACAAAAAATGGGAATACCACCACCTTGTAAACATTTATCGTGGTATGGTAACTACATAACATGTAAAGTAAAAATATCCGGACAGACGAAGAGCAGAGAGAGGAAAAGAGTAAGGTGCATACATACATAAATATTTTTGTACATACATTTTATTTCTTTGAATGTTATTCCATGACTATTTTGCTCGTGTTAAAAGAATGTGTGTTTCTGCTACACATTTACTTTGTTGCTTTGAGCAGAGAGAGGAAAAGAGTAAGGGTCATACATACATAAATATTTTTGTACATACATTTTATTTCTTTGAATGTTATTCCATGACTATTTTGCTCGTGTTAAAAGAATGTGTGTTTCTGCTACACATTTACTTTGTTACTTGTTTTTTTATACTTCCACCCTACCACCACCACCAAACTACAAACTCATATACATGATACATGCATACAAACATTATTCTAAAGTAGCAGCAAGCTCCCACCGCATCGTTTTCCCTCAATGAAAAAACTTTTCCCTGTCTCTCTCTCCCTCCACATTCAACTCTCACTACTACTTCTCCCAAGTCCCAAGTCACTTTCTCCTCTCTGGAAAATGTTCACAGCCGGTCATAAAAGCTTTGTGCAGAAGAGGCGCATATAATGGCCCGTCTTTCTGACAACAGTGCTAAATTTATGTTGCATACTATTCCTCGGCGAGCCGTCTCACCAACTCCTTTCATCTCTGATTTATAGGCTTCTCCAGTGTCATTTGCTTTGTTTATTCCACACATTATTAACCATAGGTGCAACCCAAAAAGCGAAAGGCAACAACAACAACAACAGCAACAAACTACTCATCATCCAACAATACACGTAGATTATTTTGCAGAGAGAAAGAAAGAGAAAACCGGTGGAGCAACGGGAAGATATGTACCTATTTATTTCATCATAATACCATTTGTTATTACAAAAGCAGTGAATAAAGTACCATTACACAATAATTTGAAAATATAAAAAACATGCACCTACGTTTCCTCTTGTTTTCTCCGAGAACCACTTTTTTATATCATCCAGTTCTACCTCTACACATTTGCTCAAACAAATGCAACAGCAGGTAATAATGTTTTTAAATAACATTCATATGCTTTTCCTTTTCTTGTCCTCCTCTCATATCCAGTTTATATTCTGAATTTTCACATTCTGTCTTCTATGCCTGCCTGCTTGCCGCCGCAGCAAAACCAGCAAAAAATGGCTCCTTGATAATAACGTCATTATATTATGAGGATAGCAATATCTTTTGCCCTGTTATTCTTTTGTCGTTTTATCTAACAAAATGAATGAGCGAATACAGCATAAGCTCCCTGAGGAGAAATACAAACTATCTATCTAATTCTCTGTGTGCCTCCTCACGAGTCCAACGAAAATGAACTTATGCTTTGGCACACTCTGTTCGAAAAGCTCGCCTGATGATTATGTCAAGAGCTTATTCCATGCACATCTTTTTTTGCCCCTCGCTCCTTTCCATATACTCCTACTCTTGTTTTTTTCCTCTCTCACGAGAAGACCAAGAATCAAAATAAGAAACGCTACTCACAAGATGCATCCACAACATGTCTCTTGTTCACATTCTCAAAGAAGCCCAGCATGCATTTAACGCACAGTTCCTAGTCTATTTTTGTCCACACGCGGCGAACAACAGAATCATCAGGATCGAGAAGCATCACCACCACGAGCATCACAGACGCTAATAAGTAAGATATACATAACTTGTTGGGAGATCATGACCAAAATGAGGCTTTCAATCGGATCAAGTTGGTGTTCTCTGCGTCTGCATGAGCACATCACAAAGATAGATGTATTTTGGATGGATAAACGCTGAAAAACAGGCACGTACTGTATTAGTTGTGAAACGCGAAATGCCATCATCAACATCATCATCATCATTGCAGATCGGAGAGTCGCGGTCCTAGTATAGCTCTCGGCTAAAATGCCATCAAGACGATGCATGTTTTTACTGATGATGATCATCTTCATCATTGCTGTAAAGCAGCAAGCCCAATTTTGCCACCACTACCACACCACCCAGCAACAGCAATGGAGCAGAGCACTATGCATTTTCAAAGCATATACTTTAGAGGAATTCACAACTCATTTCCTACATTTGCCCTCTCGTGCTCTTCGTTGGAACATGTAGCCAACAATTGCAAACGTCTCTTGGTATTCAATCAATGTCAACAGTTAACATAAATGTTTATCCATTCTCTCTTCAACAACAGCATTTTTCTACTTGGTCGGCAAAACAATCTACCCGGATATTCATGGATGGGCATATGAAACGCTATAGGGATTAGATTTCTTGCTAGAGACGCTGCTACTGTTGATCATGATGTCATCATAAGTATTATGTATAAAGTTTATCTATTTATTATTTTCTTGTATGCTGCATTATATAAAAAAATATTATCATGATGATAAATCATAAACCAGACACAAGTGAATTTTTCTAGCCTGTCTGTTTTCAAGCTTATTGCTTGTCAGTCAACAAGAAAAAATGCAGCAAAAGAAATAAATACGTTACAGTGCAATGACTCGGCTAAACTGAATATGAAGATATTATAATGCATATTATAATCCACTATTCGTTCATGACCAACTCAACACCAATACTCAAACAAGGGTAACAGCAAAAGCAAAATTAAATTACGTGATTTTATTATTGGGTTGAATTTTCAAAACTGATTTATAGAATGGCTTTGAGCATTTTTCGAATTTATGGGCAAAAGTGCTTGCAAGTTTATGTTCGATTTTCAGAATTATTCAACATTTATGTATTTAAGTGTTAAATTCATTGACTTTTGACATGCTATGTATCAAATAAAAGTGACGACGATTTCAAACTTCCGAATCTAATCTAACCCAAGATTAATGTGACAATATTTTTAACATCACATATAACAGCAGAATAACAACAATTCATGCAGCTAAGTTTTCATAACTGTTTACAGTACGGTTTCTAAAAACTTTTTAAATGACCCCAATAAGCAGCTACAATAATATTCGCATTTGCAAAGAATCGTACTAAATCGATTTATTCGAAACTGAAGTCTCCTCATTTAGAAAAATGAATTTTGAATTTCGCCTACAATGTTATTTCGGTCATTGTTGCCTTTCTCGCGGCAGCTTATAATACTAATAAAATATCTTTTGTAGGGCCAACTTCAGAAAAAGTGAAATTTGCTCACTGAAAAAAGACCTTATTTCCATACTAGATTATTATTGCCTTGGAGATTTTAAAAGTTTAGCACCAATACGAATGTAAAGGGTTTTCAAAGCGATTTATATGGTGCGTCTTATTCTTCATGTGACAAAATTGTACACACTATATAAGACAATGCATTATACCAGCTTGACTGCTGCCAGGTAACAACTTTTTATATAAACATACATTTGCCATGAAAGTCTCCTTACACAACAGGGAAATAATTCCGACTCGAACATTACTCTCCTTCACATTGTAACAAAGCTCATCCTTTTCTATGCATCTTCCTTTCACCTACTCAAGTTTCATTCTCAAGACAATACATAATACACACCATTATCCAATAAAGTTGTATTGTGGATGGTGTATGCAAAACAGAGGATCCAGGAAATGTTCGACTAAACTTGCTTCTGAAAATTTACAACAGCAATACAAGGGATGTTATGTACACGTTCCCGGTCCAATTCAATAGAAACTATTATCAACACCACCATTTTCCAAAATGCTGCTCCTACTACAACAAGTAGAACCACCTCCACCACTAACCTTTTTCATTCAATCCTTTCACTATTTCAATTTAAACTCTTTCAATTGGTCTCTTCTTCCTCCACACTCTCTTTACAAGAAGACGAAACACCATTTGATTTAACTTTCAAGATGAATCCATGTTACCAAGCTTTGTCTGCTACATTTACTTTTCTCTTTCCCACTCAAAAACCATATAACAAAACACACATACACACGCCAGTATTCACATATTATTTCACAGTCTCTTCAGGCGAATTCCTTTTCCTTTTTTTATTCCTGCCACTAGCTATATCTTTACTTTACAATATAATATTATTTTTTCTCCTACATTGCATAATACAGGAAAGCATACAGAGAACACTTACCTGCCGCATGAGTACACAGGATTCTTCTTTTATCAGATCAATAATAATACTTTGCCTCTGTTTTTTCTCTTAAACGAAGATCCCTTTCCCGTCCTTTTTTATTTTTCTTTCTTTTTATGAGAAAGTAACCAAACCGGCAGATCTCTTATCCCTTATCTTTAAATTGAATTTTTAGGTGCACGAAAGCATGATCCATAAACCTTCACAACCCAATAAAAGAAAACAATGCAATGCGACAATATATAGTAAAGGATATAGCTATGTACTTTTTTCGTAATAAGGACGCAACTTTGGCAGCACTCATGAAGCAACACGATGGAATATGGGTATATATGCAGATCTCTTATCCCTTATCTTTAAATTGAATTTTTAGGTGCACGAAAGCATGATCCATAAACCTTCACAACCCAATAAAAGAAAACAATGCAATGCGACAATATATATAGTAAAGGATATAGCTATGTATTTTTTCGTAATAAGGACGCAACTTCGGCAACACTCATGAAGCAACACGATGGAATATGGGTATATACACGCATTCTTTTCGCCATTTAAACAGAAAGCCCATTAGTATAAAAGATTTTACTCAAAGAAAAGAAACATACAAATGGAAAGGGAATAAAGTACACCTATATTCCAGTTATGGGAAAAGCATCATCAACGGAAAAACGAAGGAGGAAAAGGAAAATAGCAAATAATTTGTTTTTATCCTTCCAAACACCTTACTCTTTTCATTTTTATTTTTACAGTTTACTTTGATGGCTTTTTATTTATATTTTTTGTGCTCTCTACAAACGAAGGTGATGTGGATCAAAATACTTTTGGAAACGAATGGATTCCTTCAACAGAATAGTCTAAAGGTTCTTGAAAATGCTTTCAAACAAAAATCTAGTTCCCTCGTTTCATTTTCTTGCAAAATTAGTTTGTTGAAGGTGGAAATTCACATTGTTTACGGTGTGGCAATAATAATACGGATGAGATTTTTTCTTTTCTTTAGAGAGAGTCTCCACAACGTTCAATCGTTTAAATTTCATCTCCTCAGTCCAATAAAAACAGTTGTGCAGTATAGTCTCGCCACTTGTCTTTTCATTTTCATTTTTACAGTTTACTTTGATGGCTTTTTATTTATATTTTTTGTGTTCTCTACAAACGAAGGTGATGTGGATCAAAATACTTTTGGAAACGAATGGATTCTTTCAACAGAATAGTCTAAAGATTCTTGAAAATGCTTTCAAACAAAAATCTAGTATAACGTTATATTTTGATTTCCCTCGTTTCATTTTCTTGCAAAATTAGTTTGTTCAAGGTGGAAATTCACATTGTTTATGATCTGACAATAATAATAAGGAATGAGATTTTTTCTTTTCTTTATAGCGAGTCCCTACAATTTTCAATCGTTTAAATTTCATCTCCTCAGTCCAACAAAAACAGTTGTGCAGTATAGTCTCGCCACTTGTATACCTGTACTCTTTAAACACAAATCATCATAAATATAATGTTCTTATCTTGACTGGACAAAATTCCGATCAAGTTATTTATGCTGTTAGAAAACAGACATTGTGTCACAAACATCTTATCAGGACGACAATTTATAACCCGTTTTGAATTGAAAGTGAGAGAGAAAGAAAAAGGAAGAATGGGTTGAACAGACAACAGACACAAAAACAGTATAGGGAAGCGCAAGCTGGCAAAACTGACTTTTTCTGCTTTCACTATTTTACAATGGACCAACACAATTGTAAAGGAGCAGCATCACACTCTGCATAATAATAATATATTTGTATCCAACAACAAATACAATCCAATCCATAATAATGCCTTCAAAGCCAACTTTCACTTGAATGCTGCCCGTCGAACCTATATGTATGGCATACACAATGACCATATATGCAAACTTTGCTTTCTTTTTTTAAACCGCCAACAACAGTAGTGTAGCATCCGCTTTTAAACAACTCGTAGGTGGGTGATGATGGCAGTACAAAAAGCTCGGGTCTAAAAGTGTTTTTGCTTTTAAAAGAGAGTGTGTGAGAGTGAGTGAACAAAAAAATGCTGTTGAATGTGAAAATAAAATTGAACTATGAATGAGAATATCTCATTGTTGGCCGGAGGGGAACCTTAATACATACGTGTGAATTATTCAATGACCATATATGCAAACTTTGCTTTCTTTTTTTAAACCGCCAACAACAGTAGTGTAGCATCCGCTTTTAAACAACTCGGCGGTGGGTGATGATGGCAGTACAAAAAGCTCGGGTCTAAAAGTGTTTTTGCTTTTAAACGAGCCAGAGTGTGTGTGAGAGTGAGTGAACAAAAAAAATGCTGTTGAATGTGAAAATAAAATTGAACTCTGAATGAGAATATCTCATTGTTGGCCGGAGGGGAACCTTAATACATACGTGTGAATTATGATCGAAAGTTTTCTTTTATGAAGCATCACTCCCTTGGGCAAACCACACACAACCACTCCATATACCTCTACAACTGCTACTTGAACAACAGCGGTAAAAACCAACAAAACTAAAAAAAGATTCTTCTCATTCGTTTGTGGGTGGGTACTATTCATTGGAAAGTAATTTTTTACAATGTGTATAGCTGTAAATGGGGCAACGTGTTTTTTTTCTATTTTGATACACAAAGTATGTATTAATGCACTCACCGCCGCCTCCACCGCCACATCATCATTGCCATTATTTTCTTTCGTTCTACACAAATACTATTTTTTTCCAGCCATACAGCTAACCTAAAACGTGAATACTTTCCGGAGTCTCCGGATACAATTGGTTTTGATATGACAGAGCAAACCATATATATAGTAAAATATCTTGCCGCCAACAAAACTCAAAAGTAGAAATAAATGTAAACGTGCACCAGTGGTGTGTGTGCTCAGGAAAAAAACGGGTACAGAAAAATTGGGTTTGAGCTTCTCAATCTTCCTTTCCGTCAGATTCCCAACTTGGGAAACGAAAAAGAAATGGTAATGCTTCGAAAATGCCATACAGCTAACCTAAAACGTGAATAGTTTCCGGAGTCTCCGGATACAATTGATTTTGATATGACAGAGCAAACCATATATAGTAAAATATCTTGCCGCCAACAAAACTCAAAAGTAGAAATATATGTAAACGTGCACCAGTGGTGTGTGCGCTCAGGAAAAAACGGGTACAGAAAAATTGGGTTTGAGCTTCTCAATCATCCTTTCCGTCAGATTCCCAACTTGGGAAACGAAAAAAATGGTAATGCTTCGAAAAAAAAATGTTTCCATCTACATGTGCATACTTAGGTATATTCCTAGTATTTCCTCCAAAAAAGCTCCTTAATACGTCGGTTTTTTATTCTCCATCTCTTTTTTAAAACTTGCCTATAATAAAATAATAATAATAGTATGCACATCGACATCCAAGCAAACCAAACTTCATCTCAGAGGCATCATCTTGAGGACAGTGTGTGTGTAGACTAGTACTTATAAGTATGTCTGTACTATACACTTAATATAATGGACACATTATATTATTTATGTCTGTATGTAGAGTAAAAAGGGCAATAAAAGAGAAGGATAAAATGCAGTGAAGGAATACACAACTCTATAGTAGCACACAGGCATCATCCTTAGCATCGTCATCATCATCGTCATGATCTGTGGAGAATCCACATAAAAATGAAACTTCAACTCTGGCACAAAAAAGACAAGAAAAGCAAAAGAGAAGAAAAAAACGACTAGTCGTCGTGTACCAGAAGGCAGTGCATGATTTTTTTTCTATAAAGCATTTTTTTCTTCTATGCTCACTTTCTCTTGTCCTTATGATGCAACATACACACAAGTATAACGAGAAGGAATAAATGTACATATTTTCTCTTGCGTCTTCCTTTTTTCCTCTTGTCCCATTCCCTCTACCGTACATACACACACACCATATTCCATTTCCCTTCAACATCTCTCAGTAGCGAACAGAGTCCTGCCACTTTTGATCATGCACACATACACATTGGCACGTGTTTGGAAACACAAAATGAAACTCGCCCTTTCTCTCTTTTATTTCTATTCCCCGCAAAACTCATATAACCAGCAAAGAGTTGCTAATACTGCTGCTCTGTTCTTTCTAGTCTGCTTTGCCACTATCTTATACAACAGTAGTAGCTAGTGGTGGTGGTGGTGGTGATGGTGGTGGAGAAGTGGAAGCACCACACCATGGAAAGGAGGATAGCTTGTTCTGCCTCCAGACTCCACGTCAAAATCACCCGTTCCATTCTGGGGGATATGAGAAGAAGAAGAAAAAAAGCGAAAGTAACTTGACTGTAAATGTATGCCTAACAGTCAAACTTATACTACCACACCACCACCACCACACTGCCATCACTTTTTTTATATTATTTCAATACCCCTCGAGTTTTTTTTTCCACGTCAAAATCACCCGTTCCATTCTGGGGGATATGAGAAGAAGAAGAAAAAAAAGCGAAAGTAACTTGACTGTAAATGTATGCCTAACAGTCAAACTTATACTACCACACCACCACCACACTGCCATCACTTTTTTTATATTATTTCAATACCCCTCGAGTTTTTTTTCACAGGAAGGCATGAAGGAAATGAGTGCACAAGAGAGAAAGCTAATATAAAACTCAATAATAAACGCAGCACCATGCTCTAGCATGAACACTACTTCTACTAACACTGCCTATTAAGTTGTGTGAGGAGATACGTAGTGTCGACTCGCAGCAAAAGTTATAACCATAACATTGCCAAGAAAAGCCATTCATTCACTACTCGACTCACTTTCCTCTCACACTACTACTACTACCTATTCACATTCATCCCTTTTCCATCGCCACCAACGAATTTTTTAAGACACAACTTCTTTTCCCTTACTCTCTGCTATAAAAACGGGTAGAGTGGCAGTACAAGTACACCACTACATAAATATAAAAACTTTCTCTCATCGGAAGACCTGAAAACAAATGAGTTGTGTCATTTCATTTTTACGTACGTGTATACATTCAGAGTTTAGTCTGCCAGCAGAGAAGAATAAGTGGTAGTGTTAAAAAGAACAATTGCACTTTTTTTTAAAACGGGTAGAGTGGCAGTACAAGTACACCACTACATAAATATAAAAACTTTCTCTCATCGGAAGACCTGAAAACAAATGAGTTGTGTCATTTCATTTTTACGTACGCGTATACATTCAGAGTTTAGTCTGCCAGCAGAGAAGAATAAGTGGTAGTGTTAAAAAGAACAATTGCACTTTTTTTTAGCATGGCGATACCAAGTTTACTCTTACTTTCCCCGCCATTCATTCAAACACAAGTACCTACACAAGTCTATATGGCTTCCCCGTATTCATCAACGCATCAGAGAATGGGCAATAAATACAATATAAGAAGGAAGGAAACAGAGAGGAAGAGACTAATAATAATATCGACATAATAGTAGTAGATTTTTTTTAGCCTGGCGATACCAATTTTACTCTTACTTTCCCCGCCATTCATTCAAACACAAGTACCTACACAAGTCTGTATGGCTTCCCCGTATTCATCAACGCATCAGAGAATGGGCAATAAATACAATATAAGAAGGAAGGAAACAGAGAGGAAGAGACTAATAATAATATCGACATAATACAGAAGTAGAAACTTTTTTCTCTTCTTCGTCTCGTCTCCCTCCCTCTTCTATTTTCTATCCTCTTTTATTTTTTTCCCAACAACTGTTTCATTCACAGTCATTTATGATATGTCAGTCAAACGTCAGCCAATTTTCTTTCTCATCTGATAACGAGAAAAGAATATTTTAATATATACTTTTTGTGCTCAAATATCCTCTTTAATTAATTTTTATGTCGGCACTCTTCTCACTGGTAATTGAAACTCATGCATAAAACAGCCAAAATCTTCAAGGTTAGCTGCAGGAAGAGTAAACTGTTTCATTTTAAAACGACATGTAAATAATTCATTCCCTTCTTGTTTTCGCATCTTGTGCTCTGCTCTGCTTCTTGACGTTGTTGTTGATACATGAGGGCAAGGTACCAGCAGAATTTTTATTCACGAGGTTCTCCTTTTTTTGACGACAATACATTTACCTGCTCCAAACACCTTAGCTTACTCTTTTTTTATTTTTCAGACAGAAAGCACTTTTGTCTGAAATTCTAGAAAAGGTAATAATGCCAGTATATCTATCAAAAGTGAAGAAGAAGAATAGGAGAGACGTATTTGATTTTTTCTCTCTAACAATTCTTATCCTATAGACAAACATGTATAAAAAGTAAAGAACGCAGAGTCTGGTGCAATATATTGCCTTCTTT
>JAANSP010001957.1:0-13884 GCA_036850745.1 Homidia socia | reverse complement strand
TACATTTGTCCGAGTTTGTGTGCGTAGGAAAAAAAGGTATGAATTTTTAAAGCAAAACTTTCCGCACAAAATAGACACCAACAATAACAACAACAGCACTGGACAAGACAAGAGAATGCACGGCGGTGCACCGGGAGATTTTCTTGCTGTTTCATCCAAACTGGGAAAAAAGGCAGCAAAACTTGAATGTATTTTCTTGTGAAAAAATATAATCTGTGGTTCGTTTTGTTTGAGAAAGAAAAAATATCTACTCACGATATTGGTTTTTTTCTATCTCTCAATTCCCAGTGGTTTTCATGGATTTTTTAATATAAATATTTAACTTTTTCATTGACAAATATTATTAAGTTTGCTGCTTGGATGATGGCGATGTCTTTTGTTACTATTTTTTCTTTTAAATTGATTGGTAGAGTAGTATAAATCCAATTAAAGTAATTGCAATATATAGTACGGTAGCACAGAGTCCTTACAAAATTGTTCGATGGTGATGGGATCATCGGTTTTCTTATCCTCTCTGTTATTCCGTATCAATTTGACTTTTATTTTATTTGTTCAATTAAACGTAACAACTTTATATTGTCCTTTACTCGCTTTAACAAAACAATTTATTACTTAATTAATACTATATAAGTTAACTGTTGATGTTTAAGAAAAATTTGCTCACCCTCACGACAATAGTTCACAATGTGTAATAACGACCACAGCAACTTAATAATCTCATGGAGTACACTGAAGTAAAAGGATTGAAAATGTTATGGTCACTCAATCAGTATTATTTCTCCAATGACAAAATATGAACACGGTAATATTCTTTTATTCTTCTTAAGCTTTAATTTTTTTTGTTACTCAACAACAACAAGTCTAAAAGCAATTCCAGCAAAAGTCCAGTTTACAATTTTTGTACCTTTGTGTGCTTTAGCTTTTTAGCGACAAGAGCAACACTAGCACACAACTTTGCCTTTTCTTTTTCTTCTCACAAAATCCCACATTGAATCACACAAACACCAACAAAAGTGTACATGAAGAAATATTTTAGACAGATTCCACTTCTTGTTTCTGCATTTCTTCTTCACGCAAGTTTACAATATCTTTGTATTATTTCTGGTTTCCTCCTACCTTTCCATCATCATGACATGATGGCATTGCTTGGGAGAAACGAGAAAGAATTCTGGTAGACAAAGAGGACTGACAACACGACTGTGTGAGAGGAGCAGCAGCGTAGCGGTCTTGGTAACACCAAGTCTGGAAGGGAACTGACGAGACAACAACTCAATGAACATGGTCTAAAGCGCTCCGTCATTCTTACCATTATATTTTTCCCCTAGTAGAAGCAAGCGGAGAACAACTAACTGCTGCTTGCTTGCTCAGCAAAACTACACATAGTCGCTGCTTGCTGCTTTTTTCTACACTTGCCTCTCGTCTTCCACAAAATCCAATACACATAAACAAGAAAAAGGAGAAGAAGAGAACTCGTGAAACTCAACTGAACTTACAGTGCGTTTACCTATCTCCCTCTCTCTTCTCTCTCTCTCTTTCTACCTTGCATTATTGCATGGCGCTGCTACCACATCATAAAAGGATACATTCGTATTTTTTGTCATGAGGCATTCATACTAGGATTGTGTGTGTGTATTTCGCATGTTTTTCCCAACCTTGTTTTTTGGGGCAGATTGAGTATCAAGTTGAGTTCAACTCGCTCAATTTTTCCTTGGTGCTCTGTTCTTGTACCATCACCATCAAATTCTATAGCAAAGAAGAAGGCAAGTTACTTGCGTGACTGTGTAGCAGCACGCAGACATACCACCACAATAACTCAAAGAAATCCTGTAGCCATTCTCTTTTCCATTTCAGTTTCGTGTGAGTAGTTGTCGCTGGAACAACTGGAAAAAAGGAGCGTTGCACTGCACTGCTACTACTACTTCTACTACTCCTTTACTTTTGCTTATATGATCATTTGGATCTTCATCATCATCATCATCTCCACCAACAATAACATGGCCATTCCATGACTTTGCGTTTTGAAAAACCCTGACTACCTCCCTCCCTTTCTCACCGCTTGCCTGCTCAGCTTACTCTACTGCAATGCTATACCACTGCTGCTGCTGCCTCCATCAGCACGACTTTACTCTTGCTTGCTCTGAAAAAAAGTGAGTGAACTGTCGAGCATTTCTCTCTTTTTTCCACCTTTTTTCTTCTCTCCAGCAGACCCTTATAGTAGCAGGTTTCCATACTATTTAGGCTATTGTTGGTACTTTTTTTTACTTACTGGAGATGCTTACGTCCATTTACACCCTCCCTATTTTACTACTAGTATTGGTGGTGGTGCTCTAGCTTCTCTGGCCTGGAGCTTTATATATCTCGTCTCTTTTCCTCTCTTTGTTTCTTCAGTTTTACTATAAAGCTTCTCTTGCACGCAGTATAATGGTGTGAGTGTATGTGTGTGCGTACAAGTATCAAACTGGAAAAGTTCCTTTGACACAAAGTGCATCCTCCCCTGCTTATAGCAGCATGTTTTAGATACTATTAATGTGTGTATCAAATGATATAACATTCACTGTAATATGGAAAGGGCGAGCTTCTCTCTGCTTATTTATGTGGCAGCTTTTTTCTCTATTATTATAGTCCGTCCGTGGAAAATGCATGCATCCATCCCTCTGCTCTCTGTTCCTCCATGTCTCTTGAATGTACACAACACTACTGTTATGCTGTTGAAAGGGGAAAAAGGCTTTATGTTATTATTATTATTATTTTATTTTTCTCCTTTTTCTCTCCATATAAGCTGGTTGAAAGTGAGTATTAGAGGGAATCAGCACATGAGATGCAGTTTCTACTGAGACGACAGAAAGCGTAAAAAAGAAAGGCGAGGGTAGCTAATACTTTTAGATTGAGAGCGATCGTCACAAGAGATGTGAGGGGATGAGGTTTTTCTCTACTCCAAAGAATCATCCCAGCATTTCTGCATCAATCCGAGTAGGATACGCCGACAATTCTCTAAATGCACAATTTCGTCATGACATTTTCAGTACACGAACAGGGATGGAATAAAGGGGTCGTTCAGTCTATAGTTTCGTTAGTGATATAAGCGAGAAACGTATATATTTTTTATACTGCCAAGATGTTATGAATAGCCCCTTTTTTCTTTCTTTCCCATTTCAGCTAGGGATTTTATTTCTCTTTTTTCGAAACATGGCCATTCCATCATTGCACTTCCTTTTTTTCTGTATTTATACTTCGTCTTTCTGCTTTCTCATCACCATCATCATCGTCGTCTTCCTTCCATCCATTTATTTCTTTTCCCTTCAATTCGTCTTCCATTGAGATCTCTCAAGGCTCATCGCAAGATGTACTTTGTTGCTTTACTACTGCATTGTCTATAAAGCGCCCCTCTCTCCTTGCTTGTCGTCAATGCTGTTGCTTTTTCAGGAGAGGAAAAAAACAAAAAAGATAAATAAATGAATAAAGTGAGTAAATAAATACGTTTTCAGCTTATAATTTTCCCAAGCCAGCAAGTCAGCAGGTCATATAAAGTTTAGGTAGGTATGAACATAGTACCACCTTTTCTTTCTTCTATCGCCTCTTCACTACACATTCTTATTTCCACTTTTGTTTTAGCAATGAACTCGACCATTAAATGGATGAGTAATTTCGAAGCTATTCACCACACTGATACTACTACTACCAATACACGTACGACTACTTTCCTAGTTTTGCACAAGTGCTTCAAGTATACAAATTGAGCTTTAAGCTGCATTGCTGTTATTTACTGGTACACACTTTTCTCATCGTCGTGACGATAAAAAGAAATATGTTTGTAGGTGAGGTGTTACAAATAGGCAATTACTATGTTTGCAAGAAAAAGGAATTGAAGAAACTCGTTCCCATAAATCCGTCTTTTCAGATTTTTAAAGCATTTTCCACAGCCCCAGAAACGAGATCCTATGGTTTTCCTCCATCATGATAACGCAGTCTCTATTTACAAGTCAGCGTCGTGCATTCATCCAACCATCCATATTGGAATTGCCAACAACACCATAAGCCCATCATGTTTCAAAACCGACTTTACCGCCATTCATCCCCTGGTTACACGTTAAATCAATGAGGATAAGTGGATCAAATGGAAATAATGCGGATGATGATGATGATAACTCGTGAATGTAGAAATTTCCGTTGAAAGAATACATACAAGCGCTGCTGCCTCTCAAAAGGAAAAAAGAGTAAGATTGTATTGCTGATTCCGTTTGAAAGCGTGCATGTCAGTAAAATCCATTTGGCAAGATTAGATTTATTTCTTCAGACTTGCTCATCCATCCCTTTTTGATATTCTGGAAAATTGTCAGATCAGCATTGCTAAATAGATCAGTTGTTTTTTTCTGCTTTCAAACTGCGCTGAAAACTAGGCAACGCAGCAACAAACATACAAAACAGACAAACATGCAGGCAGCAGGTAATAATATTCATTATCATCACGTTGTTACAATAACTGCATAAAAGAAAAACAGGAAAAATCATATTTTTCGTCTAAAAACCCATTCACCACATTTGTTTCTTTTCTATACATTTTTTTTTACTTTTTATTTGTTTTTCTTTCTCCTTCACCGAGTATCTATCTATCTATCTGTTATATACGCATCGCAATGCCATCATACAATTCTGTTTGCATCATTTTTTTATAACCCGCAGACCGCTTTAGAGTGCATTTATGAAATGGTCGATGATAGTTTTAGTGTAATTCCTTTAGAAGCATTAACTTTATATTTTTCGCTCTTTCATAAAGTTATTATGTTTTGGTGGGAGAAAAAAGGGAGACGCTTTTACAGATTGATAGAAAGAGAGAGAGAAAGAGTTAAATGGGAAAAGCTATTTTTGGGGGTTGTAATATTTATTTCATCTACTCGTTATAGCTTCATTGGGAAAAAATGTTACGACGACATTCCCTCATATTTTTCATTTACATTATGGTACACTAGCAGTGTAGCCGTTTTTTTCAAGGTTTCCTTCACGACATTCACTGCTCCAAAGTATTTTACTGCCTATACTTAGATTCAAAATTCCACACAAACACACCACGAGCAATGTATAAGTGAGCACATTTCTACGTAGTAGTAGTAAATAGGTATGCAGTATCTGAACAATTTTTTAGCAGTGAAGCAACATGAATGAATGCGGACTCACTCTCATAGAGTCAATGTAATCTACCCTCATCGCGGAAGTGTGAAAGGAAGGGTGAAAAAAATTTCTCCTCTTTCTTTTTTTCTTGGAAAGAAGATTGTCCTTTGGGACTAGCGTATAAAGAGCAATTTTTATGGAAGCAGGGGAAATGACTTGGTCGTTTATTTCATGTCGCAGAGAATAGCTGTGATTCTTTTCTTTAAAAAAGTCAGTTTCCTCTTCTTCTCCAGAACACCACTTGTACTTACTACCCACACGACTTGCTCGTTTGGGTAGGCATAGCATAGCAGCTCTCTCTCTTTCTCTGCCATGTTGTTATGATGCTATATATTTTTGTATTGATGTCTGAGTATATGTGCGTGCGTTACTGTGCGGATTATTACTGTGACGACGCGTTCCCTGTGTATTATATTGTGTGCTCTTATTACAACAAGGAAGCCCGTTAAAAACAGAGAGTAAGGGAGAAGAAGAGAGAGAAAGCTGCTCAAGGGAAATAAAAAAGTGGGCTTTTCATTTTATTTACAGGAATTGCGGCCATACCATTTTATTGCTTATTCACACAAATTCTGCAATTTTTTTCCGCTTTCACATTCTTCCGGTATTTTTTCCCTTTTTGGTACAACATTATCATTTACCATACATGCATTTTAAAGCTGTAGGTATGTAATGTAGTACCTTATACAATAAATATGGTTATATATATCGGGGAAAATGCGTTTTTATGGAAGGATGCTCAAAGTTGCAGAGCACAGAGAGAACAAACATGAGTGGGTGTTGTTTGTAGTAGTAGCTAGCTCTTAAAATGAACTTCCTGTCACTACTTATACTCTCCTCCATAAGCGGCCCGTTTTGTTCCAAACTGCCTTCTAGGAAAATTTTTTAATGGGCAAACACAAATTATTATTATTATTACTATTATCGTAGGAGAAAAATACTAAAAAATTCAAAATGGATAGTTTTATTTTTTAATTCAATACTTGACACAAATAAACAAAACATTTCGTAAATGTATGTATACGAGGTTATGTAATTTATATTTAGATAATATTATGAAATTTATATCCAGCCCACCCACCACCTCATATTACTGACAATTAAAAATAACACTATTTACAGCAATTAGTATTAGTACTTGGTTGGTTAAGTGCGAAAATTACTATTTTATTTTTTAGAGAGTCTCATTTTTTAATATCCAAAAAATAAAAAAAATATGCATAAGAAATAGCCATGCGAAATACGTAATAGTTTTTTGTATCATGATAAATTGAATATTGTGTTTACGTTTAACATTTATCTGATCTGATCACCCTCTTTACTACCATCACATCGTGATCATTTTTCTTGTTCCTCGTCGTAACTTGATTTTAATCTGCCTTCTTCGGTTTGCCCAGCAAAAAATAGCAAATTGATAATGATGATCATGATGGGCGGTGATTTAAAAGGCTGTTAGCGTGCTAATTTTTGTTGTTGGTCAGAAAGACGGAATAACCTTATGGTGTCAAAATGTTGGCCAAGTCCTGTTACACACTGACTTGTCGTTTCATGCATAATGGATTACATTGCTACAAGCCGAACACACATATTACGTACATGTATATACCCACAATACTTGTACACACTCAACAAGACAAGATAGCCACCTTTTACATTTTATGATATAGGAACACGCTTGTTAGTGGAATGGAGCCAAAGACCTGCAAACTCGTATTGCACTTTTGCCAATTAACCAACTATCAAGATTGTCAATCTCAGGAAAGCACCAAAAAAAGAAGAAAAAAATATAGAGGTTTTTTCCTCAAGTTTTTCTTTCTCGTTGCGTCTTGTGATATTTTGTCCTTGTGGATAACTGTAAGAAAGGCGTAATAAAAAATACTGTTCGTTTTTGTGTAATTGAGGAGTTCAAGTAGCAGCAGCAAGAAACAAAATAGTTTTGTAATAGCAATAATAACAATAATGTGGCCGTGACAACAAAATCATTGCATATTTATGTGCATTTATGATTAGACAGTAAATAAATGCTTTTATGAATATGCATGACTTCTTATGCTTTTTTATTAGCACCTCAGTGTTCCTCCCAAATAAAACGAAAGCCACCCAAAACGAAAAGAAGAATATAAAAGAGCTTCTTGTTGTTATGAGGGGAAGGATAATGTAAATAATAATAATAATAATAACATGTAGTAACGCACAATATGGGCACGATTATAATAAGCATGCCACTTGTCTTGTCACCCTTTCTTCAATTAGTGTATTACTGCTTGTTGTGAAATAAAGTGAGGATAAAACTGTGTACTTGTGTCTTTACATGGCCCGTTCTCCCGTGAAGAAAAAAATGAAAGAGGAGATAAGTAATTTTGAATGGGACCACTTTACGCTATAAGTCTTTTTTCTTCTTTTGAAAGACAAGAGCAAGAAACATAAAGTTAAGTTAAAGTAACTTATTATTACGGATTAGAGAGTGTGTGTGTATGTGCATGGTAGTCTCAGGGACTGCAGCTGTAGTTGTGTGACTACAAGAAAGAAAGAAAAACATTATTGTAAATGAAGCATATGTATATAGGTATATACCTTGCACTGTGGTCATGTTTGAGAAATAAAAAGAAAAAAAGTTGCTGGCGATTATTTTTTTTGCTCGTAGGTTTTTTAGTTATCCTCCTTCTTCTCTCAGCAACGTGGACATATTTTGATACGTTGCCAATTTAAATTGAAAAGAATCAAATAAGATGGTATTTTCTTGGCAAGATCAGACAACCGTCGCCGCCGACACCAGCACTACATAGAACAAGGGAATATTACACCACCGACAAAAAAGTACATACATATCAGGCTACCTATTGGTTATCTTGGTATATATTGTACTAATATGGTCACCTAGCGCTGTCGGTTGTCTCTGGCGTTTTTTAAAAGAAAAAAAAACTGGGAAAAATGGCAAAGATTAAAAAGGGGTTTTCTTCATGACTACCAAGAAGAAAAGTTTTTACCTGTGAACTGGCATAGCTGTCAAGTCTGATACATGTAGACAGCATGTTTGAAAATGGAATTACGGTCTTTGTAAAAAGGTAGATTTTTTTACTTTGCCCAAAACGTCCTCTTTCTTTTTTTTCTTCTCAGCTTTCTAAATCGGCACGGGAAAGAAAGTATTTTTTGGTGCTGTTGATACTGCAGTTATATTGATGGCAAGTATGCTAACGAAGAAAACAACTCTGTTGCAAAAACAGGGAAGAATCTAATAGATAAGAGAATGCAATATTCTTATTCGCATCGTACCATTTTCCTTTATATTTAACCTTTTCTCTATTCCCTGTGCTTTTACTGATTTTCTGCAGCAGCAGTATTGAGGCAGTATATGCACGTGTATTTGTCTGCTTGTGAGCGAAAAGATATGCATTTTATACGAGCATGAGAAACGATGAGATTGTTTCAACCCTTTCGTCTCTTAAGGCTATACACGAATAACCCTTTAAGCCTTCGCACCAGGATGCATTTCTGCTTCACCGTCATCGTCATTGTAATCATCATAATTGTCTACCTCACAACAAGTAACGATCTAGTAATAACGTTGAAAGTGTTGATGTTGATATTGTTGCTGCTGCTGCGGTATAGAGACTACAAAGGCAGCAAAGAAGCACACGGGTTAAAGTCAAATGGTTTGAAAAGTGAGTATTTTTTACTCTCTCCCTCAGTCTCGGGATATTATGATCACGGTTATTATGATGAAAGCATGCACGTCTTAACCATTTTCGTTTTTCTTTTATTTTTTAAAAAGCTTACTTTGTTTTACTGATGATATAAGGATGTGATGGTGGTCTTGTAACGTAGTTTTTTTTTCAAAGTATTTATCCTCCCCATTTTACTCCCTTTTCCAGCCGCTGCATGCTGCTTCTACGAGGGAACTCTGATTGCTAATTCTCGTCATCATAATGCAATTTCATGAGCAAACTTTTCAAGGTTTCTATCAAGATAATTTGATAGAAAAGTTGGTAGTGGTGGTGGTGACTGAGTGAGAGAAGAAGCAGCTGCTCTGTCAGCTCATGTGGGTATTAGTGGAAAATCAAGGATCATGTTTTGTTGAAAATAAACTTATGGCCTACGTTTACAAACAATCAGAATCATTATTATTTTCAGCGCCATATAACAAGTAATGAGAATTTCTTTTGGACTAATGCGTATGCATTTAATACAGATAAATATTAAAACGCACAATCTATTACACTGTTCCAAGTAAATTGACTTTCTTGAAATTTGTACAAAAAATTATCAAACTTGTAGCAAGTAAAAAATACATGCCCTTTTTTCTTTAATAAAGTAGTCATGTGGAATGTCTCATAAAATAATAACTTTGTATTTACAAAGCAAAAAGCAAACACTTGCATCAAGTTTATCAAAACATCCCCTTGTTTATTTGTACTCTTTTACTTAAGTACAAAATTAAATTCAACAGTTTTCATCTTTAGCATCAGCCATACCGAAAATGTCATACCGAATCAATTTCAGCCTAGCTGTCAAAACGGAGAAAAGGAAAATTCCTGTGCTGAGCATGATGATGAAATGATGGAAATCAGATCTGGTTTATCGTTCCTTTTTTACTTACCACCAGTCAGTCTACGAAAGTAAAAAAAATATATATCAAAATCTTGTCGCATTCAAACGCATTCTTCTTTCCTTGTACACTTGACTAGCATACTTTTAAAATAAACTTATAAATAAGATACAGCCTTATAAATTATGTATATCCTATTCCTACACACTTATGGAGGGAGGTCGTGGTGGTAACTTTTTGACTACCTTACACAATAGTAGTATTTGCTCGCTTGTCGGATATTACTGCCAATTGCATCCTGCTGCATTCTTTATAAGAATTGTCGTCTGAGTGAGTGCATCATCATCATCACCATCACGGTCCCTGTTGCTGGCTTGTGCATTGAATTGCAATGGAGCAGCAGCAGTGCAATTCAATACAATACTGCACTTTGCTACTGCTACTGTTACTGCAAGCTCATAAGTTGGTAAAAGTCTTTTTTATTTTTAAAAAAAGAGCAAAATAAAAGATAGAAAGAGAATGGAGAGATGAGGGAGACAGACAAGCAGACACAAGAGAATGAAGGGTAGGCAAAAAAGCAGAGGGTAGGGTGAAATAAAAGGAGAGGAAAAAGAAGATGCATTATTTTCTTTTCTGCTGCTGCTTTCTGTCTTCTAAACATGTCGATCTGGTGAACGGTGGCTTGACTATGTACATGGAATGATGGGGATGTTGAATGCAATGCAATGCAACAGCATCGTCATCATCATCATCATCTTTTCGTGATGCCCATGGAAAGTTGCTTTTTTCTTCTTCTTCGTCGTCTTGGTCTTGTATTTTTGAAAACGCAAGCAAAGTAAACTAAACAAGGGGAAATAATAATGCATAGATACACGGAGATACTTGGGCTTACTTATATATATGCCGTTGCTTCTTCTATTTTTTGTTAGTATTCCATGGGTATATTATCGCTGTTACCATTGCTGCTGCCGAAATTGATGTGATGTAGACGAAGACCTGAGAAGATTACAACAGACATGGATAAAACCCTCAGGAAATTTAGGGTTACCATTTCCTTCATCACTCTATGTTTTGTGTGTGTGTGTGTAGTTTTCTATGGATGGGTAATACTGCTGCTTTTTATATGCCATGTAATTTTGCTGCATACAGCAAAAGCAGCAGAACTGCCACACAGTTGCATGCATGAAAGTGGAGTATAAGTTGATGTAACATCTAAACAGGCAAATAATAACGAGAAGAAGAAAGAAAGAAAGAAGAACTGGCTGGAGAGAAGGACAGGAGGGCACGACACAGCGTACATACAAGTGGTGGCAATGTTGAGATGATGATGGCATTACTTTGTTACTACGCGTGATATTATTTTCAACTCTGTATATACTTTTATTATAAGTTAATATTATTATTACTGCTACTAAAAGTAAAGCCACTACAAAGGTATGTATGTATTCCAGTAGACTTGATCCATTCAAAAACCACTCGTTCTCTCTCTGTCTGTCTGCCGATGGCCAATGCAAAGTTGCTTGTTGTTGTGTTGTATATATCGTCGTCATCACGATCGTCTTCTGCTGAGATATAAGTTGGAAGAGGGGAAATATAATGTTATGTGTACATCTTAAGATTTTCATCCATCTCTTTATTGCTATCTAAAAGAGTTTGTGAAAGAGCATTGATGAACATTGTTAGAGCAATGGAATGGAATATATTAATGGATGGGAGATAGGGATAGATACAGATAGTTGGATGGATTGAAGAGAAGAGAAGATGAACTTCTTGCATAAAGGAATCTTTCTGTTTTTGTATACGCTAATAATATTGTATGCATATTTACTTACGTAGTAATATAATAAACAACGTGTTTTATCAAGAAGGAGAAGAGAGTCCAGAGGGATAAATAAGTACTTGGAAAAACTGGCTCCTTATAAATTATTAGTATCCAAAGGTATATAAGTATATAAATAAAATACTTGTGGTATGCTATTAATTTTTGTTCTAGTTCGTCAGGTTTCTAGCATAGTATATATATCCTTGTACGAACGTAATATTATTATTATTATTTCGTTTTATAGTAAAAATATTTTTCAGTCTGCTCTAGATTATCTTTGAGTATAAAACTTGGCGAATGACCTTCCAGAATCCCATTTTCCACTCTGTAAAGTACGTAGTACGTACAAAGAAATTGAATCCTTCAGGATTCAACTTTTTGAGTTCCTGCCCTCCAGTAACTCAAATTTTCCCATGTACGCTAAGCATTTTAGCTTACATTAACCTAGTCGGGGAGGCCAATCGATGCAGAAATTAGCAGGAATTAAAACACCATATTGTCATTTACCCTTAATCATTAAGTGTTTTTAATTGTTAATATATTGCTTTTTATAATATGAGATATATATGTATCAGTATTTTTTGCACATTTCAATACTGTCACTGTCAATTAAATCTTCAAGAAGTTAGTTTTTTGAGGGCGGCAATTGCATAGAAAAAGTTTGGTGGAGATCAAATTCAGAAATTTTGGGCTTCTCTATCAGGGCAAATTTGTCCCAAAGAGCGAATTCTTATTTTATAGAGATCCTGCAGGGTTGACTCTACACCCTGTTGGCAACCCGGGTCACTTTGTCTGTTGTGTTCCTGTTCCTATTATTAATGCATGATGGCGATGATAAACCTGATGATGATGATGCAAGTTAAAACTAAACTGCTATTATTATCCATACATTGAGACTGCATAATGAACTAAATGAACTTTTATTTCTCCGTCCGTCGTCCTCCCTCTCCTTCTCAAGCTTATTGTCTGAAATGAGAAGCTGCTAGCTGCTTTTTGTCTGCTCTGTTTAGTCAGTAATGAGCGGGTGCAGTGTGCGCAGATAAGAATAGGGTTTTTATTACTATTATCGCTGCATGATATCATGAAAATATATGAGTCATTGGTGGGGTAAGTGAGTGAGTAGTGGCGAAAAAACAAGATATTTACATAACGCTTTACTTACAACTACATCAGTTGAGCATTTTATGTACTCTAATTTTATGCCTGATATTTCATTAGAATGTGCTTTTTGGTATGCACATGAATTTATTATTAAATAACCATGTTGAATACATGGGTATGTGGCAAGGCATGTTTAAATATAGGTAGACAGATTAGAAGACGAAGAAAAAAAAACAGAAAAACAATCAAGAAAGAGTTCATTAGAGATTTCGCAGAAGAGAGATAGTAGCAGCATTTCATTTTAATAAACTGCGAAGGACAACAATATTTAAATCATGAGGTCATGTTGTAAGCAACCTTTTTGACACTCAACATTACACTTTCATAAATTGTGCTGACGATAACAAGTTGGTCATTCGTGGCTTGACTTCTTTCTTGGTTGAGTGCACAGACACTAACTGCACCATCACTTGTTCTTATCGACACATTAGCTACCTTTAAATTCTAAGTTGAGTATTTTGCATGCAATCAACTTTGATTATTATAATCACCATTTTGTTTTGAATACTTAGCATCGCAATTATATAAAAAATCCTCTGGCTGGTATGATGATGATGCATGATATTCTGGTGATATGACTTTGGTGTGTATTTTTTTATCAAAAAGGGTGGATTTCATTTTTATTCTTGTGCTGATTGGAAATGATGACCGTAATAAAATCAACATTTATGATCCTACCACCGACCAGACAGACTAGACTACCTCTGGCAGTTGTACAAACAAACAGCAGCACTTATTCCGCCAAAACAGGAATGGAATTATCTCTAAGGCAAAAACAACTACTTTTATTACTGACATTCCATGGATCGCAAAAAAACCACTTCCACTATCCCCTCCTTCCTTTCTAGCATGTACTCAAACTCAAAGCGTAAACTTTCACAGTAAATATTAGCATTTCCCCCAACCCGCCGATCCAATTGAAATGAAATGCATACATACACATCATTAGATAGTTTGTTCGAAGTTCCAAGCAGCTCAAACCTCAATGCTAGTTAATGTTTTTAACATTTATCGGTTTCACCATCATCGTATGTAATAATAATTCCGGTGTACAAACAACCGTAAATTTGTGGTCTGAAGAAGTAAAGGGAAGTTATTAAAATATCGTTATAATCGCATGATAATTTCCATATTTTTAGTGGACATGGAGTAAAGTATTTGCAGTTTGCACAAGATGTTTTGTGTTCTACTT
>JAANSP010001956.1:0-13885 GCA_036850745.1 Homidia socia | reverse complement strand
CCTCACTAAAAAATAACATGCATAAATACAACACACTTGTTTCTCAAACTTGGCTAATATGCTGCCGGTAAAACGTTGTAAATTTTGGTGTGTTGTGTCATTCATTAAATAGTTACAGCGGTAGAGAAACTACAGAGAACATGCACATAATAATAGACTAATGAAGTAGTTTTATTGAGGTAAATATTCAAGTACATAGTTGGTGGATAATGGAATGAATAAGAGTGAGACCACCACTACAAGTTGTATAGTATCGCATAACCATTGTCGTCGTCGTATATACCTACATACCTTACCAACAACATGACTTGACACAGGATGGATAATTTAGCAGATTTCAAAAAAGGGTAGGTTGGTTTGGTTTGGTGCCGTTGCTGAGCATGACATGCTTAAAAGTGAGATACAAATTGCAATAGTGGCGGGGCGCATACGGTGGAAAAATAATTATTGCAAGATGGAACAGCATACACATCTATTATTTTCAACGGCCAAAAAGTAAATGAATGAAAACAGACAAGCTAATGAAGTAATGCTTGGAGGTAGGGAGTTTGACTTATTTAATTTGTTTTCTTAATTTACTGGAATAATCAGTAAACTTTCCAGAGGGCTTCACTCATATTCACCATTGAGTGAAAGCAATTAAGGGGGACTATAAATTGGCAAATGCAAACTGTTCAAAAATGGAACAGGGCAATTTTGTTGCAAACTGTTAATTAGAGAATATTATGGAGTTTGGAAGAAATTGGCACCATATGCAAGGGATACATGATGTTCTGACATCATCATTTTCAAGAAGCATGAGGTAACGAGAAAAGTTAATGAGAAGAATGAAACATTTATTCCATTTTATCAGTGGTAAGATGCAAAACAATGCAACTGTGATTTTATTATTTATTGCTGTATTTAAGACGAGTATACTTCAAATTCTCGTAAAGAGTATCGGAACGAGGTACCCTTCTGGAACGCATACAACTTGACAAACCTAGCATTCACCGCCTGAGAAAGAGAAATCTGATCAGAGCCTCCCCCTCCGTTGTAGTTTTCATGGACAGTGGTCCACGTACTTTCATCATTAGACGTCCTATCAACAAAATAAAACTTTAGTTTCTTTCTGTTAATTGTTTAAAAAAATAATAATAAAAGTTTCAACGTGCAAAATTTACTGGATTTGGTAGGCCTTTGCATATGCTGCTTCCCACTCGATCACCACAGTTTTCACCGCTCTGGTTTCTCCCAAGTCGACATATATCCACTGTTCGGCTGACTCATCGCTTGCCCATCGAGTTCCCAAAGTTCCATCGACAAGATTCTCAGGATTTACACACGAGTTCTCCTGACTGCTGGCTTTTATTGGATGATTGAGAGCTAGATTTTCACCAGCCTCGCCAATTCCGTCAAGTTCACCTTGTCTGAGTGTCCTTGCCAGGTAGTATGTATCTTTTACGCCTTGGTCGCTATTAAAAGCAGGGTCTTTTAAATACTCGGCCCAAACCATAAACCAAATCCATCTGTTTTGCCGTTCGAGCACGGCGGGAGTTGGGACAGCTCCCACCTCCGCAAGAGCAATTGGTTTCCCTTGGGCAACTTCCAACATTTTCTGGTAGTGTTGGTCCGATGGCTGTATGTTCATCCATATATCGAGAGAGGCTACATCAACGTAGTCGGCACCTGGCCAGTAATCTCCTATCGAGTCCATTTGAACGTCCTTGACGCACCATGTCCAAACCAAGTTATTGAATCTCTGTGATAAATAGTCGTAAGTGATTTGGTAAAGTTTGCGACTTCCATTTGCTCCTGGTCTACCACCCCACCATGACCATCCTATATAGAATTTCACAAAGCTTTGTTAATTTTTTTGCAAAAAAATTCATAGGTAGTTTATATACTACTGAACCACAGCCAAGTAAAATGCACTACAAGCTCAAGTGGTTTATTTATACTACCTTCGTTCATCTCATGGATGGGTCGCCAAATAACCACAACTCCTGCATCCTGAAGTTGTTGCAAAAATGGAACAATTGTGTCCAGTCGTTGCTTCCACTTTGTATTTAAATCCCCTCCATCCTGAATCAGGCTGTTCCACTGGTCATTATTTAATTGTGCCAAAACTCCGTTGGAATCCCAGTTGCAAGTCTCGCCAACGGTAGGGGGACATACATGCCATGTTAGTGCAACCACAGAGCCTGCATTCCATTGTCGAACCGCTTCATCCACCATGGCTTGTCTGTTGCGGACGTCATCAGGTAAGAAAAGAAAATCGCCACCCCAGAGACCAGGATACAAGCCTGTAATGTCTCGCGCAACGCGCGTCCATTTTGTTGGATCTGAATTTGGCTCCCTGTTGTGCTGGCCAGAAATTATTTTTGATCCAGAGATGCTGGAAAAGTAGCGGAGGACATCGGTTCTACTCACTGAAAATATTTTTTCATGAAAAATTAATTTCGTAGATAAAAGTATGTGCAAAGCTTATTTTTGAAAACTCCACGTACCGGCTTCTCCAAGAATCACGAGCGTAGCAAAGATGCACGCGAAATTTGCAAGGCGTATGAAAAACATGGTTTTCACCTTGAAAATTTATTAAAAGCTCTCAAGTGATTTATTCTTGTCCAGAGAGAGATACGTTTAAGTATCAAATAATTCAACTGGAACCTCTTCCCCTTTTATTCCAATTTTGTTTGCCAAAAGCTGTTGCCGAAATATTTGTTTAAAAATACAAACAAATTGACAGCATACTAGCACAAAGTCCAACAACATGTTATTTTCCGTTTATGCAACTTTGGACATTTACCTGAAATAACATGTACCACAAATAATTTGACAAGTAAAGTCTGCTTGACTGACATATCCATGGCCTAGGGTATTAACAGATGGCAAGATTATTATTGATTCTGTTATGAATTGAATCATCAATCATCATCAATGTTTGGTGTTTTTGAATTAAAATTTCACTTTGTAAATAGCCAACCAATTTGTTTAAATGTAACCAGTAAACCAATTATACTTCATATAAAAAGTAAACAATATATTATGGACTTTGGATTTGGTAAAATGTTTCCACTATTTCTGAATGATTGGCAGCAATTATTTTTTAAATGGTTACATGTTCCAAAAAGTAATCAATGCACAACACTGATGATAAGCTATAATGAAAATGAAGCATGACAGTAATTTTGCAACATGATACAAAATGCACATGATACTTCCATTACTCAATCTCAACAAAAATATGAGCCAAGAATTCATGATAAAAGTGCTTATCAGCAGATAACGACATTTCACAAATATACCGTGATATAACTTTATTGGTCTGGCCTGAATTTAAGGCCTGCAATAGGTACATGCTATTTCGTTTAGAATTGCATTCTTTTTCAAACTTGATCATGCATTCTAAGCCAACTAAAAATAAATGCATTAAAATGATTTATACAAAATGTTACATCTACCTACATATATCGAATTGGAACGACTTTTCCAGAAAATACCTTTGTTTGCTCCAATCGTATATTCATTTCTACCCTTAATTTTTTATAAATTGTCCAAGCAAATCAGCATTCCCTGAAAAGGAAATACCCTGAAAATAAAATACCAAATCCAGTGATACAGACGCCCAAATAGTTTACAGCAGCATTTACTTGCTCACTTCACTACTAGCAAGCAGGTAAACCAACCAGGCAAAAAGCACACCAGTTTATAAAACAGCAAGTGAAAGCAAAAGAACAGGAGGAGAAAAAAAGTAAGCCAATAAGCCAAGAATTTTTTATTGGATTTGGCTTGATTCGTTCCTTTGTGCTTTGTTCGTGTGATAAGAAGAGATCTGCAAAGCAAGCTCAAGTTTCAAGTCATAAGCGAAACATACATGCCCACCCGCTACACAAACGTCTGACTATCACTTGAACCAGCGCTATATTTTACTTTGCCATTACCCCAGTCAGAGGGAATGTAAAGCGTATACGCTTACTACATCTGACAAGGCTTACAGAGTGAAAGTGTTATCTGGTAGTCTCCTCCGCTGTTATTGTACATTTTTCACAACTTTTTTTGCAGAGAAAAGAAGAAGAACAGGAAGTGAGACAAGAGGGAGGCTGTGATATAATGAGAACTGAATGAATACGCGTGTGTATATCAGTATGAATGTTATACTCATGTAAGTGGCATGGCAGAGACTACATGTGCACTTGATATACCAATGCATAAGGCTAGAATTATTTGCAACAATGTGTGTATTTACGATGGCGCTTTTTTTAAGTCTAAACTTTCAAATTTCTGTATATTTTGCCAACAATATAACGAAAATATTTTTTTCTTAGAACTAGCAGTATAAGCACTTATTATACATACAAACTAACTGGCAAAAACTCTCTTGTTAAGGTGAATAAAAATGTTTTACAATTCATTCAATTCTTTACTAGTTTTCGTATGATATCACTTGCAAAAAGCAATCTGTGAGTACGCTAAAAAGAAAAAAAATATGCATACTCTTTCTTATTAATATATGGTTAGGTTTGCGAACTACTGTAAATCCAAGCTCAGCAAAGTGTAGAGAGATAGTTTTCATAATTCTAGCAGCGTTTTTTGCGCACTCCATACTTCATATAGTTTTACTTTTAGATCCAAAAGAAATATCAGCAATCTTTGAAAAAAATCCCTTATACACCACCTCCACCTACTACTTATCAAGCATCCACTTATTTTCACACGGCTCATATAAGTCAAAGCTGTGCAGCAGCAGCACAATGCTGAGCAAAAAAAGAAAGCTCTGTCAAGATATGGAATGGAATGGTAGAAAAGACAATTTAGTGTGGGACTTGACACGGACCAGATTGGCTCCTTTTTCTTGCCCCATTCCCATGTCAAATGTCATATTTAGAGTCACTTTGAAATCTTATACTGTGTCGTCCCTTCGTTCTTTCTCCTACTACTGCTATATATTCATCTTTTTACAGAGATCTCACATACAAAACTACTAACGCTGCTGCTGTTACAACTACAGTTATTGCACCCTTCTTTTTTGTTTCCCATTTCTTTTTTGAGATTTTTCTCCCTTCGTATTTTTTTCCTCTTGTTCACTGAAAAGAGAGAAGGTAAGAAGAAGACGACATCCAATGACAATGAGACACCAACTTAGGCTTCAGTTTTTTCTAGCTTCCTTCTTGCTCCGTTCGTTCCGTGGCTTTAACGTTTAAGATTTTTATTTCTGCTCCCACTTGATGTTCAAAAGGAAAGTCGCATAGAGCCAAACATTGGTAGTGCCTATTTTGATACCAATATTTGTTATTCTACTGAACCTAGTACCAACTACATACATGTACAAACAAAATAGATTTCCACTTTATACGAAGACGCAGCTCACATTACTGAAATGCAATATTATATTTTATTATTTATACTTTTTCGCTGTATTTAAAATCGAACGGTTTTCAATACTCGAGGAAATTCTATAATAAAAAATGCAGTAAATGAGAGCTAGCAAAACATTATCTGCGTGAAAAGCATGCTGTACACAAAACTGTGTGCAGCCAAACTACTTCTTCTACTCGCAACTATCCAAATAATAGGAACATTGAAAGCCCCTGCCACCAGAGTGAAAGTACGGAACCCCCACTGACAACCTGTGTATATGGCGTTCATGTTGTTAATAATGCTTATACAATATTGTTGTATGGCGTAAGAAGAAGCGTGTATAATAGTAAGCAGAGCCAAAGAGAAATCTGCATCTCTTTCCTGTTCCCTCTTTTTCCACTTTTCCCAGATCGTGAATCCGGACTAAATGCTTTGATTTATTATTGCCGGTATCTATCTCCTATTTCTGCTGCCTCTCCTTGCCTGTGCTCTCCCTTATCAGCAGGCATTCCCCGAAGGAAAACTAGACAAAACTAGACATGTTCCCATATACCAATATCGTCGCTTGCTTCCCAATTTTCTTCTACTTGTACATTTTATTATTATTAACCGTGCGTAGCCAGCCAAGCTTTATAATGTTAAAATATTATACAATAAAACATAAACAAAAACGTGTACCGTGTAAAATGTCTTATAAGAAAGTTCACTGCTACGGCAGGAGCAGCAGCAGTTTTACACAAGTTCAACTTCCGCTGGATAACATGTGATGATGATGAAGCAGCCGACCACCGTGCTAGGTGCAGTGTAGACACTGCCCTGTAGTATCCGTCACGCACATTTTCAACATAATATATACTGTGAATAATAATGGAAACAAATAAGGATAATAAGGGTCTGTTTTGAATATTTTAGCTTAGCATAACAATAACAAACCGCTGGCAATTGTTGTCGATAGATTTTATAAGCTGGTGTTCACAAAAGTGAAAACTTTTCAACATAATATATACTGTGAATAATAATGGAAACAAATAAGGAAAATAAGGGTCTGTTTTGAATATTTTAGCTTAGCATAACAATAACAAACCGCTGGCAATTGTTGTCGATAGATTTTATAAGCTGGTGTTCACAAAAGTGAAAACTAAAGGGAACAAAAAACCATCACATAATCAGCACAACATTCATCCTCTCTGTTTACATACCACACAATCTAAACTGTATTTAAACTGTCTTTTTTTCTCAATCAGACAAGCAAGCAAAAAGATAAGAGTAATAACAATAGTATCGGATAGCAATAGTATAACAATGGTAAGTAGTGATGATGTTGAAGGCGGTGGTGAGCTCTTGAGAGCGGTGTACATTTTTGCAACAGTTCCTGGGTGAATGCAAATAAATTCTGTTGGAATCAACGTACAAGAATACTACAAGATAAGGGTCTCCCCTCAAAAGCAATAACAATAGCAGGGAAAAGAGTTCTTTTTTCCCGTAAAAGACATAATAATACTATTTATGTACTCCAACATGTCTCATCTCATCGGACCAAGACTTGAATAATAGCCGTATGTATTGTAATGTGAATGGTAAAGAACATGAACACTCTGTCTATAAATACTCTTTTACTTTTCTTGCTCTCCGTCAGACTAATACTTGTACAAAGTGATTCCACACAGCAAGTGAGAGAGTAAGACTTGCAATCCTCTCTGGCCTTTCTCTTCTTCTTTTTTTATTCCTGCTGCTGCTGGTGAATAATATGTGGGTGAGAGTAATAAATCAGTCAAATACAACCAACCGGAGCATTACACCATCCGATTCTCACATTTCTCCGAAACATATTTAGCAACGGCAAGCGAAACCGAGGAGGATGCTGGAGGAGAAGGCCCCTCTGCCGCCGTCGTCTACAGCGAGAGGAAAAAAAGCATTCTGCATTCTTTGTTGTAGCTTCATGTGTGAATAGGCCAGCATTTTTTTGCATGCAGGCAGACCAACACGACCACCACCACCACACTATTCAATACCTCTGCTTCTATTTATTACTTTCGCAACATGACATTTTCTATGGCTTTTGTTGCATTAACGCATTTCAATCCAATCAAGGAAAGCGAAAGAGTATTGATAAGCAATATACATGCAAATAAATATGCTCATCACATCACAATGGATGTACATGGACTGCTGCTGTTGCCGCTGCTCAACAAACGGTAAATATTGTATGAACGTAAATACAAATTGAAACTCAATTTCTCAGAATTATTTTAGAGATCCATTTGAAACGAGCTTTGAATTTAATGCAATTTAAAATTTAAAAGATGGACAAGGAGAAACATGTGAGTTTAGATGTAATACCTGTTTTAAAAATGGTAAAAGTGAACGCAGCAATAGAATCGGGTCACTTGAAGAATTAAATTTTTTCAAAGAAGAAAGGCAGATGTATTGATTGGTTTTTTCTGCGTTCATCTATGAAAATGATTCTCCCCTAAACACCTTGTGTAAACTTGCCGTAAATGGTTAAGGACATAACGAGTATATCTTTAATCGAAGTATGAAGGTAGAGTAGCAAGCAGTAGAGCACGTTCAAAGAAAAAAAAGTTTTTTTTAAGTATTCACTGTGTAACGTAAATACACAGCCAGAGAGTCTTGTCGACAACGAGCGAACAGAGATGGAAAAGAAAGCAGTAGTGGTAGCAGCAGCAGCACAAGGCAGAATCCAAGAGAGAAGAGTCTCAAAGGGAGTAATTTAAGAAATCGGTTTTTGATAATGCCTTCGACAATGAGGAGGCTGGTAATGGACCTGGATAGAAAGTAGATTATGGTCTCAAGGGGTGTCACATAACTCTGTCTCCCGATGTCCCATTTACGTCCTTTTCTTTTTCCTGTTCAATTCTTTTTCTGAACGAGTTCTCTACTCTGCTGGTGCTGCCTTGGTAGTATATACAATTTACCATTTTCTTATCACCACAAAAAACTGCTTCTGCTCGTTGCTTCCTATTACATCTTTCTTTCTTTTAGACTGAATCCACACTGCAAACTACCTACTGTACTTGTAGTAGTAGTAGTACACCTAATGCATTTAACCGAAAAACGTGTACGTGAGTATTTACCTAACTACATATTACACCATACGTTTTCTTTACAAAGGCGTGACTATATAAATAATATTGGGCTAAAAAGAAAAAAGCTGTTATATTTTGCTTCTCTCGCTTTTTGACAGCAGCAGCAGCACACTATTTGTACAGGTAAAAAGAAGACACAGTGTAATGTACGTAATTTCAAAAGGAATATGCATGCACATGATGATCCATAAGTTTGCATACATGCAGTGTTTACTCTCCGACAGATTGCACATTATTATTTGAGAAATAATTGCCCGGTGTACATTTGCTATTTGGATGCAACAAAGGCGTTTGATACAGTCAACCACTCAATACTTTTGTCAAAACTTTGTGAAAGAGGTTTTGACAAAGAGACAATCATGCTCTTACGATACTGGTTTAATAACCAGATGTTTTCATGTAGGTGGAGAAATTTACTTTCACCACCTTTTCATGTTAGACGCTCTGTAAGGCAAGGTGGGAACACAAGCAGTATGTACTTTGCTTTGTACATGGATAACCTCTGTGTTCAACTCAACAAATCAGGACTTGGATGTAGGGTGGGGTCACTCACCTGTAATTACATTGCTTACGCCGACGACTACTGTCTACTTGCCACATCAATAGCGGCCCTGCAAAAGTTAATTAAAATGTGTGAGGAGTATGCACAGCAGCATGATGTAACTTTTAATTCCTCAAAAACTTTTTGTCAGTGTTTTATACCGCGTGACATGGACTATTGTCGTCCCATTATTAAAATGGGAAACAAGAATATCAAATGGGTAGACAGTGTCAAGTATTTAGGGTATACCATCAACTGCTGGGATCGAGACATTGAAGAATTGAATAAAAGAAGAAGAGAATTGTATGCTCATGCTAATGTAGTGATTTCGAGATTTGCCTCATGCAGTTTTGAAGTGAAAAAATATCTCTTTAGCACATACTTCAGCAATATATACTGTACAAGTTTGTGGTTACCAATTAATCAGACTGCACTGAAAAATGTTCAAGTGGCATTCAATGATGCATTTCGTTTACTGTTTGGCTATGGCAGAAGATACAGCGCTAGTGGAATGTTTGCTGAGAACGGTGTTTCTGATTTTGCAGCTACTCGTCGCAGGGCCATATTGTCTCTTTTGAGGAGAATCTCAAGGTCAAGTAATCCGATTCTCCAGGGAATATTTAACTCAAAAATCCTAACCGAGTCATCTTTATATCGCTCTTGGAGAGATGCCCTTTTACGCAACAATGGAGATGACAATCTTGATTTATACAAAATAATGAGCTCCCTGAGCTGACAACCTTACTCTTTAAAATTAATTTCCTTTTTTAATGTAAATAATGAACTTCAATTTTTTGACTAATGTTATATAGATTTTTCTTGGCCTTATAACTGTATGGATCTTAAATTGTATTGTCTTTATATAATTTTCAATGATCTGCAAATAAAGCGAATGAATGAATGAATAAACTAGTGAAATTTACGTGTGTTTGTATCACATTTAAAGTAAATGGAATGTTAAAATGCAATGGCTCACAATACCCCAAAAGTACCTTCTTCAAGAGACTTTTTAGTAGGCAAGCTTTTACCACGTGCACCTTAAGTTTACAGCACATTTTAGTAAGACAGTAGAATTTTCAAGACCGTGGCACAGATTTTCTGTCATTGACCAAGACTATTAAGTACAAGTACAATGATACATGATCTTAAGCGTATCCTGTGAAAGCATATTTTTAGTGAAATCATTACACTCTCGAGAAACTCAATTTGCTTCAAAACCCATGCTTGAAGAACGTACCCTTTTAGATTCTAAATTTGTAATAATAACGTTAAACTAGCAAGAGTCTAGCGGGATTCCCAGACTTTTCCATTTAGCATTCCAGTTTCAGAGTTAATTTCCAACAGTCGAGCTGGGTTGAATTGAGATTAAATCCAGTTATAGCAGTAGGACAGAACTTGGACAGTCTTAAAAACGTAACCATTTCAAATACAAATGCTTAAATTGCATTTATTTATACTTGAGTCAGAATAAACGTGGTAAAAGATGTATTTTAAGCAACAAAAAATGAACTCGGAAGACTTTTCATCTTGTCGTAAAATTCATTTCTGTAAATGAAGTGTATTCCCATCTCACATTGTTACAGCACAGAGCAGCTTCCTCTAGCTAACACACTTATTTCGGTGTTATTAAATGGCTTAATATTTCCTTGTCGTGCCTGGANTTGTTACAGCACAGAGCAGCTTCCTCTAGCTAACACACTTATTTCGGTGTTATTAAATGGCTTAATATTTCCTTGTCGTGCCTGGAATTAGGAAAATAGAATGAGTGTCAGAGGAAAATTTTTGCCAGCACCGAGAAGAAGACTGCAATTAGAGTGGAAGCAATTTTTAGGAATGTTATGCGTATTCGTTAAAATAGAGAGCAAATTAAATTAATTTGTCCGTCTTCCTTACATTCTCTCATTCCGTCTCTTTTACTCTTTAGGTTCTCACTATCACATCACCAAAAGATGTGCCCTCGCTCCTTGTGAGTTACCTGGAATTCAGAGCTCTTTGCTCAAACTTTCAAGTTGTGACCAGAGTCGTGATGAGTACAGTTGTTATACGTGCTGCGACTCTGACGGATGTAATCTTCACAGCTCAGCCCCAGGAATTCATCAGTTGAGAGCGTCATCATCACCGATAATGACCTTTATCTTGCCCATCGCGTCTATATCCACCAGCTTCCTTCTCATCTCATCCAAACTTTCTCCATTATTAAAATAGTTTTCAAAATATGGCATTTCCAGTCAAGTCAGAGACATTTTGTATGATTGAATTGTACGTCATGTATACGTGGCATGATGACGATGGTAAATGCACAGAAAAATAAACGACCATACTACTACGACGCGAATTTCATCTCGTTTAGCTTCACACACGTCGTGTGGTGATCCTTGACTGTAAAAAATGAATGCATGGATTTCAACCAAATAATAAATAGATTCTACGACAATCAGGTCAACAGCTAGAAACTAAGCTTGTATGTTATGAAAAAAATAAACGACCATACTATTACGACGCGAATTTCCTCTCGTTTAGCTTCACACACGCCGTGTGTGTGGTGATCCTTGACTGTAAAAAATGAATGCATGGATTTCAACCAAATAATTAATATATTCTACGACAATCAGGTCAACAGCTAGAAACTAAGCTTGTATGTTATATTCTTTTTATTTTATTTCAGGTTTATATTTTAAGGTATTGCCAGTGAAAACCGAACGGATATACTCAATGACTTAATTTATCAAAAATAATTATTAATAAACGTAAAAAATTATTATTTCGAGAGCAAAACCGATAAAACAAGGGTCTACAATTTTTTGGGCCACCAATTTTAATGAAATTTTCAAAGGATTTGGCTTTCCTAGAGAATGCATTGAATGAACTTGTGTGTGTGTAGAATAAAAACTGAGAGCTGAATTATAATGAGTTAAGATCAAGAGAAAAAGAGAAAGCCACGAAATCACCTACAGGCCAGCACATTACATCATTCACATCTCTAGTATTCGATAGGTAATGAAGCAGTTGCTAGTGAATTTTATTAACAAGAGCCTCCACTTTCCCATTAACGGTATAAAGCAGTCTGTCCTGTCGATCGAATCACAAGAGCTCTTCAACAAAAGTGTATAATGTTTAGAGATTTGCGGTAGCACACATTTCCCAATTCTCCAGTAACGATGATTTCCAATCCAATAAAAACAAACTTTCCTCGAAAGTATATACAACTGCACGTTTTTGTAGTTACATAATATGTTTTACAAGTGTGTGTGTGTGTAGAGTTGTGTGTGCATATGAGAGTGGTCCATCTTCTTGATATAAACGAGCTACAGTAATAAATTAAATAATAGGATACTATTTTCACTTATTCCTGTCCGATAATACCTGCCACCATGATATAATACGAATTTTTACGGTGAGATACAGTACCGTAGAGCGTTTAAAAAGAAAGGGTCAGGCAAAGGATCCATTTGGTATAAAGTACTCGATAATTTGGCGTGTATTTTAATTTTATGTACAAGCTTGCAAAAAAGAAAGCAAAGTATTAAGCTGCATAAATAAGGAATAAAAAATTGGTATTATGAATTCTCTGTTATTTCATTATTTTATTGGTCAAAGTGCGTAACAGGACAGATACAAGTTATCCGTAATATATGTAATCCTTCATCTCTCCAGTCTCTAGAGTCCAGAATAAACTTGTAATTGCCACCGTACAATTAACTGATTTTCGTGCCAAGCTTCTACCTAAAATCTATATTACTAACATATTTAATCTCGAAATATAAAGTAGACTTTACTAGTACAAAATATAGGAGTAAATACATATTTAACAACAGTAGATAGTTTATTTATAACTTATAAATCAATTATTATAAAAGTAGTAGAGAAATGAACGCCGGAAAAACTCGTTCCGTAACTGAGTTAACTTTGTAGTGGTCTACATTGAACAGGAAGCAGAACAAAGTGAAAGTTGTAATTCAATGTCGGTTCTTTTGGGGCAACTTGGTATTTACTTCTGAAAAAGTTCCGTTTTCCAAAATAATCCAATTCAAAACTTCCTACACCTAGAATATGCCCAAACCTATATTTGATATTTGATTACGTTTACAGTTTGAACTTGACATGTTTAAATATTATTAATAAGTGTAATGTATTGATTTAATTTATTTGGCAAACATTATACAAGAAATTAAGAGTTTTACTGTGTAAAACGGATACACAGAACTGTCTAGTTAAACTATTCCAATAATAATACAACATTCACTGCTCAGTCAAACCACCTTACTTTCTTACCATTTTGTAATTAGTTTTATTTTAGAATTAGGTGTTTAATGTCAATAGCCTTGAAATGCATAAGCATATAAGTTTGTGAAAGCAAGAAAGTCAATCGATTTTTGTTCCTATATTGTATGCTGTTTACTAACACCGTATCAAGTATGAAATTTATAATGCAACTTTAAAAATAACTTTTTGCTTGTTATGCTAAACGAAATGTGAAAGCAGTATTAATAAATTGTAAATAAATACGTACGTAAAAAATAATGTTAATTATACATTGATACGCAAGAAATTGTATTATCCCATTTATTATTATGATGACCGAAGGAGATGGAAATAATAAAACTTTATCCGGTAAAGTTTACCATTTACCCACATTAATAAAAAATTCAGTACGAAAATGTGATTTTATTTTGAAATTCAAATATAAGGAGGATCACTGTCCAGTCCAATTCAAATAGTCCGTGACTAAGAATTATGAGATGCGACATCTTTGCAGTAATGTTTCCTTCAAGTGAAGCTTGAACACATCCATTACGCATCGTCATTATTGCCATTGGTGTGGGCAGCTGGTGCTGTAGTTTCAGGTTACGGTTGGTTTTGATAATTTCAGACAATGAACCTTACTCCGAATAATAAT
>JAANSP010001955.1:0-13887 GCA_036850745.1 Homidia socia | reverse complement strand
CATTATAATCCAAAGTTTCACTCCACCACACACATTACGCAAACACACACATCATCATCACCGATATTTAATCATCATAGTAGGTCGGTCGGAACTCATTTTATCATCTCGCATTATTTTTTGTTTGTTGTTATTTCGGTACTCCAAACATTACATTTACAGTGTATTTATATTGGTTACAAATGGTTTTCTGGAAACTGCAAAGACTCTTTTCAGTTGGACCAACAACAGTCGCAGGAGCATACTTTTTTGCACTTTTGTTTGTACAAGTATAAAATTGTGCTACGTGATGGACCCTAATGCTTAGTGATATACAGAGATGTCAGCGGCTAAATAGTAAATCAGAGGTAAAAATGTAAAATATATAAAAAAAGCACATGTTTATGTTTTTGGAATAGGATTTTCCTTCATAAGACTGCTTGCTGCATATGATGGGATGCAATGCCAGTATGACAGTAAGCAAATAGGTAAATAAGGTAATACGAACGGACTCTGACTCGGCGGATGACAATGCGGAGGATATACGAGAAGAAGGAAAAAAGGAAATTAGTCGCCGAAACGTTTGATGTTGCAACCAAAGTTTGGGGTTTTCTTGTTTTCTTTCTGTATACTTTTTGTTTTGCTAAAATTACATTTCACAATACTCTCGCTTGCTCTCTGTTTATCCAATATTTATGTTTTAGGTACACAATATTTGAGCACACCGAAAAGGGAAATCGGACTAGAAGGAGAATAAATAGGCTTTAACTCTTCAACAATAACAGCAACATGACTATCCACTTTATAAGGATTTCTGTCTACATCCAATACATATTTACATCACATTTATTATTCAGCAAGAAACAACAATGCAAACTAGTTTTGGAAACAACCACACACTGCCACTACCACCACTACGTTTTAAGCTTGTTATCATTTTTAGCGTAAAAGACAAAATAGCGCTTTCAAAGACACAAAAACTGAACTTGTATAGTAATGACTATACTTATTTCCAATAATAATAATATTAACAATAACAATCATCATATTATGTATATATTTTGCTATATGTGCCAATTGTTATTATTACAACAACAACAACCTCTATTTTTTCTCTCGCCTCGTCATTTATAAAAGCAAAGCTATACATTTTCATTTTCACAGACAACAGCAGATAAACAGGATATTATGCAAGGGACGCTGCCTGAGCCTGCTCCTCTCTATTTGTATTTGTTTTTCTATTCGCATTCGCGTATTCATTCACTCACTCTCTTTCCATCCTCGTCTTTTACAAACATCATGTTCTTCTTCTCCTCCTCCTCTTGTTGTTGTTCTCGTCGACAGTGCCATCATCAGACAGCAGACAGACAGATAAGCAGGGGAAGAGAGAGAGAGAGAAACAGGAACTAGTGCAAGGTATACTTATATTTAAAAAAGAACAAGTCCAACTATAATGCCTATATAGCCTTTCCATTCTCCTCAATAGAAGGCATATATGTTTTCCGCTTTGTCCTTAGACCAACAACAAGTCCACCACGTTGTTTCCCTCGACAAAATCTTCTCCTCTTGCCATTTCTCACTCTTTTAGCGAATGTGTATTTAAACCTCTTGTTATTTTAGCCTCCCTCCGTTTTTTCCTTCCTTCTCACCATCATATCGTCGTGTTGGTGGTGATGATGATGATAACGATGATGAAAAACAACAACAACAACTAGCGTCACTAGCGAGTAGTTTTGGCGACAAGTAAATAGAAGGAAACGAAACAATATCGATATATTTATTCCAATGGTCATGATGATGGTGATGATGAGTGGAATAGGCAAAACGGTGGTAAACAGTAACCCTTTCCCTCTCTCTCTAAAAATGAGCGAGTCGAAAAAAACAGGCGGCTCGTTGTAAAAACAACAAGAGGCAAGGCTATAGTTGTACAAATACAATGTTGACGATGGTAAACCCTGTGCTCGTACACTAATGACGCTTTTTTCAAATGCAGGGATGCTTCTATGATAATATAAAATGTGCATGTTTAGAAATTAGGTTTGCTTAAGCTAAAAATTGAAGATCATCATGATGGCGGTGGCAACTGTAATCATAAACCATGCAGTACATTTTTTTTCGTGGGTACATAAATTTAATACAAATCTGTTCACCTACCCATTTAATTCTATTATCTATATTGTGCATACGCACATGTGTAAATATCACTGCATTGACGAAATGACATGATGATGAACTATTTATTATTCCATGCGAGTAAAAAAATGGATTGGTTCATATGATTTTTATTCCGTCTGTATTTTTTTTGTTTATTATCATCATTGCCATTACCACCATCGTCGTCGTCGTTGTCGCCGCTGCCGCGTTTGTTATTATTTTTTTTGCTGGAATGTAAGTAGACATGGGAGATGGTTGGCTGGCATTTAAGAAAAAGGCACATTTTTGTTGGTTTATTGTAAACACAACACCAATGTCTACTTATGCTCTGTGTTTATATTATTATTGTTATTATTATGCATCTCCATCCATCCATCTACATGATTGTTTGGTTTGCATTTGTAAAAAGACGCGACAGGAAAAAAAGAAGAAAGTATAGAAGCATGCATGAAGGAAGATTCAGCCAACAAAACAGTGTTTTTTTCTTCTTCTGCTGCTGCTCCTTCTTGTGCCGCACGGTGTGCTGATGTGATATTATTAAAATGTAAAGTAAACTGTGAAACAGAAAAAAAAACAAAAAAGAGTTTTTTTTTCTTCTCTCAAGTTTGTTGGATGTTACAGTCTTTCTCTCTATATCACTCTTTCTTTACGGAGCTGAATAATCAGTGAGTGAGAGAGTGTGTGTGTGTGACTCATAGACAAACACAGAACTTCTCTCTTCTGGGTGATGTATGTGCAACTCTGGCGTAAATATCAACAAAGCAAAACAAAACAAATGGAAAGGAATTGAATTTTGTTGCCTCTTGTCCTTCCTCTTCGCATCCCTTCTTTTTCTTATTACATTTGCTGCTGCCTCTCTCTCTCTCTCTCTCCCGACATCATCATCATTTTTACCACCACTATATTATGCTGCTACTACTTCTCATCCTTGTCATCCTCCGCCTCCTGCTTATTTTCTAACTAGCTAGGAGTAAGCAAGTTTAAACGGTATACATTCATAAAATAATAAAGAAGAAACAGTCCCCACACAGTGTAAACTAAACTTCCTCTCTCCTTCTTTTTTTCTGACTGTTCCTCTCTCTCTCTTTTCAACAACAACATGCATACTCTTGAAATGTATGGTTTGGTTGTGTGCAAGTGTAAAATATATTTTCATAAAAAATCTTTTGTTTTTTGTGTGAAAGCTGGCATTTTGTTTATCTAGAGGGAGAACAGAATCTCACTTTAACAACAACTTGGATAATATGATGCAAGGCAAAAAAAGAAAGAATTAAACAGACACCAACCAACCAGCCAGCAAGCCACGCTAGATTCAGAGAGATTCAATAAAACTACCTCACTCTAGTTGTGTGCTAGTTCATTTCACATTTCCCCAAAAAACCTGCTTCTGTACTGTAATGCATGTCACGAAAAAAAATGCTTTACAGTAGCAGTGAAAATAATCATTGAAAATGGTGCGGATGAGAAACAGTTTTTTCCTCACTGCTCCAATAAACACTCCAGTTGATGCCACTTGACAGTGTCCACCTGGAGTACTGCAAGAAAGAAGCGTTGCTTGCATCAAGCTCACGAAAAAAAATGCTTTACAGTAGCAGTGAAAATAATCATTGAAAATGGTGAGGATGAGAAACAGTTTTTTCCTCACTGCTCCAATAAACACTCCAGTTGATGCCACTTGACAGTGTCCACCTGGAGTACTGCAAGAAAGAAGCGTTGCTTGCATCAAGCATGTTCAGTTAAATTTTATATTAAAAAGTTGTCGTCCAAATATTTTCTTGCCTTTTCTCATCTCCACTTTATGGACGTAACAGCAAGCATAATAAGCACAACAAAACTATTATTATGTTTACGCAAATGTTCACTTTGGCAACCTGAAAGAGGATATAGGTTGCTAGCTAAATTATGTATATTTTACAGCACCAGGTCATGTAAAGAGGCAAATATTGTGGTGGTATAGTTATAGCCGGTTGCTGTGATATTTTTGTACCTACACTTCACCCCAATTGTTACAAGTGACAACAACACAGTTGGCAAGATGAAAGTGGCAGAAAGCAAGAAGATGATAATGATGAGGAAGACGACTTGCTTATATTTTTCTTAATAAAACTCACACACACTGAATTATGTACATAGTGCGTTCACAACTTTTTTGCTTCATTACTACTTTAAAAGGGAACCTGCAGTTAGTTTGGCCCGTTCTCGCCATTATCATACACCATCATCATCACTGATGATTTCATCAGTATCATAGTATTCATAGTCCTATAGTCGTCGTGAATACCATTTTAATGTTGAAGTAAAAGGAGAGCGTCACTACTACTATACCAGCTTGTCATACATATATTCTCTCTTTCTCGCGTTCTCTATCTCTCTTCATCTATCTATCTATCCACACAGCAAACTCTTTTGCTTTCGCTTTGCTTGGTTGGTACACTGCTGCTGCTGCTATTTCAAGCAGAATAAACACATGACTGTTTTCTTTGTTGGGCTAAACTAAACAACCATGCAGGAATCTAAACAAGCCCTGCGTCCCAAATTCAATTCAAAAGCATAACAAAATACATACGCCACGTTATGTACAATGTTGATGATGAGGACGCCGATTGCAATGTTGATAAAGTAGAAGAGCCTATGGTGAACGACAGCTTACAGATATAATATACACCAGTCAACCAACCACACAAGCTCTTTATGAGGAAAAGCAAGCAAAAAAGGAACAACAGCCAACAGTTTAAAAAATATATATTTTATTTTACTAATAGTAACAACAACCACAACAGCAGCACCACCGATGTTGATTATTATGTTGTTGACAATGATGATGACGACAACGGTATGGAATATCGTTGCAAATATCTATGTGTAAGAACCAAAGCAAAAAAAGAAATAAGATATACCTATGAAGTTATTTGAGAAATAAAAAAATAATAATAAAGAAGGCATCATCATCCTTCCAACCAAACTAACGTTTAAACACACAATTTATCTTTCAGTTTTGTATGCATGCATATAAGAATACTATTAGACAATTTCTCCAACAAATGTAAAAAGTGTAGAGGGATTCTTGTGGAAACTCATCATTCCCTTTGCGTTGCATAAACAAAGTAAATTGGATACAAAATTTCAAACTCCTTTCTCTCTTTTTTATTTTATTATTATTCCTCATATAAGTATGCATTTTATACCCATACTAAGGTTGTGTTGTTTTTGTTGGATGGAGTTGGTTGTTGTATCATCAACATCATAACCGTTGTCGTCGTGGTTGTTGCTGATGGTGAGCAACTGTGTACATATAGTTTTCATGAATTGCTTCTGTCAATATAAACACGTTAGTGCGTGGAGTGTAGATTGTTGGAGATATTATTATTGAATATAAATAGAATTTGAGTTGTTGCATGCAGTCAAGAAAGAAGCATGCCATATTACAATAACAGCAAAAAAGACATTTTCAGTCTTTTGCATTATTTTACTATGTGGTTTTAAAGGGATATATGACTACCTACCTATATGGAAGGAAATGAGGCGGATGATGTTGATGATGATAACGATGCTGTTTTATTTATCGTAAAAACACGGTAAAGAGCTCCTTTCCCTTGTTTTGATATGGGTAGTAGATTTGTAACGACGCCGCAAAATTGCTTCTTATTCTCTATTTATTGGTGTCGTTTGGTATGCAAATTTTCTTTTTTCTATCACCACCACCGTGTGTAATGATGATGATGATGATAATAATGGCTGGGTTGGTTTATAAAGAATCCAACATGATCCCCACTACTAGTACAAGTCGGAGTTAATCGGAAACATGCACGAAATAAATAAATATTTAAGTGTGGCGAGCCATCAGCAGGGAAAAATTACATGTAGCGTGAACAAATGCTACCAATACCCAGAAACGTTTTTCTTGTTGTATCGCTAGTAAAAGGGGTGATACTTGTCAAACATGTATGGTTGAAAAAAATGAAACAATATCAGAAAGGCATCTGCATAATATTTATTTATTATAAACACCTATTATAAATACCTACCTACATTTCCGACAACCTACGTATCATGCATGATTTGTGCCGTGCTTGCTAGCAACTGCATAAAATAAGAGTCATTTACGTCAACTATCTTGACGACATTGTGACTGATTTTTTGGAAGATGACAAAAATTGTATAAAATATTTGATTACGTGTTTGATTTGAAAATCGGAGCTGAGAAAAAACAATGATGATTTTGCAATAGTCGGCTTTGTTTTTTAAAAATAAGCCTGGTTTGGTATATATTAGCAAACGGTATAAGTAAAATTACACGTTGCATTTTGGCAAATCTGTCAAAGAGGGTGACACAGAAATGGCTGCTTGCAAACGACAAGGAAAAATATACATACGACTCATTGAAATTCAATGACATTTGAAATAGGTGGTGCGGTGGTGTTATGAACAAATAAATTTTCAAATGATTTCAATCATAAAAATTACACTAATCATCAACGCCTGCCGATTACATAAACCACATGATTTGAAATTGTAATGTGCCATTGAACAATACACGTATTCTCCGATATTTCTCCCAAATAAATTTTATCAATTTAAAATAATTTTCCGGTTTCTCAAAATGAAGTAAATGCAGATACAGAGCAAGAAGCAACGCATTTAATAGAAAACTTGTAGAAAGGTACGTATAATACCGCAGCTCTAGTTCTCAATGATGACTCTGAAAGAAGGAAAACAAAAATGAAAATATAAAGAAACGACAACTTCAACTGACAGAAGATGAAGAAGAAGAAAGGAATAAAATTTATCTTTGAGAGAAAAGTCACACTCCCAGAACAAAAGTCACTCACTAATCTACCTGGCATTTGTCTTAGCATTTATTCAAATATAAAGATGGAACATTTTTGGAAAAAACAAAAGGATGAAAAATTAGCTTCATTTCTAATTATAACTTTTCTGTAAATATTCGAAAATGTCTTTTCTTCTTTCTCTTCTTCTCCTCACCGTCTTAATTTTCTCCGTATATCTGTCTCATGCCCTCCCTCGTTTCTCTTCATTCTATCTCATCTGTTTGTCTCTGGCGGTGTGGCGGTGGTATTGAGTTTTTTTGTAGCATTCACAAAAGTGAAAGATAAAAGATATTACTTATGCACCTTGCTTATTGTATAAGCACGGTAGAGACATAAAAGGGAGCATACTTTTCAAACTCGGAATATAAATATATCAGTTCACTTTTTTATCCTTTTACAGCTCTCATCCTCAAAAGTAATCGGAGGAATTTGTAATAATAGAAAATGGTAATCTATATTACTTGTATAATTCAGAGAAGAATAGGAAAAAAGTAGGAATGACTGTTGATGATGATGAGGACGTTGAGGATATGGTGATGGAAGACAAGAGGAGAGAACAAGAGGGAGAAAGTAGCAAAGAATAAAGAAAAGACTCTCTCTCTCTCTCTCTCTGATCGGATGAAACAAGCAAGGCTTGGCAAGAGAGAGAAGAGAGAATAAAGAATAAAAGCGAATTTAAAAAGTTCGCGACATGGCAATCAGCCGCTGCTGCTCCCCAGAGACTACACTGAAGATGAGTGGCAGTTAAAAAGTCACATCATCATAATCACCTCTCTACATTCCCTTTCGGTTTTTACCCTTTTTTACCTCTTGACTCTCTCTCCCTCTGCCACACTACCAGACTGCTGGAGTGTCACCTCGAAAAACTCCTTCAGAAATGAAAAGTGTAGTTGAGATCGAGTTATTATTGTTAATATAAGTAGACAGACAGTGAGAAAAGTCACATAATGTACCAATCAGCAATAAGTTGAATGACTACTACTGCTGCTGCTGGTGCAGAATTGCATTATTAGTGTTATTGGTTGCTAGATGTATGTATGTTATAAAAGGCATATTCACTGATGATGATTAAAAACTTTTAAGTTTGGAAAACTTATTTTTTGCTCCCAATTTATTATTTATTCTAATGATATTCAATAATCTTTTCTTTCTTCATGGAAGTTTGCGGAGCGTCAACTTTGAGTTTGGCAAGTCTATAGCATATTTAATCATCGGATGAAATGGCAGTGATAACACTTTAAAATGAGCTGAGACCGCTTACCTGGCCACTGTCTTCGTAATCAATGCTACCGTTTGGCGTGTTTGCTGCAGAGGGTCGCTGAGAAGTTGAAAGATTAATGGCTCCATCACCGTCAGTGTCTCCGTCCATTATTGTGCCATTATCCTGAGAGAGAGAAAGAAAACAAATATAACAACTAATTAGACAAAGAAACATTTACTTAATATTTATATAAAAATATTCACATGTTTAAATTACTGTTGAGTAAAAAGAATATTTTTAATTTGTTTTCAAGTTCTGTTGTGGACAAATGTTTTGTGTGTGGCTACTTGACAAGTTTCGTTCCAAAAGGGGCGAATACTTTGAATGTCTTTTTTATTTCGAAAATAGTATTTAAAAAAGTCACGAATGTCTTTATATGTAAATTCCAAAAAACCTTTCAGAAAGTTCATTTACTTATTGTTCGATATATAACGATTGGATCTGTTTGGTTGTTCTTGGAATTTGAGAAAGCAGATCGAATAATGGTGTCAAATATCTTCTCCACGCAAATGATACGTCCACTAGGCGTTAGAAAAGTTGAAATTTAGCATGAATCAATATTCAAAATAATTTACTTGCTACTTTTGGATGTATTTACGAGGTCACTAGCAGCTGCTCTGAGCAACGCTGCTGTTTTCCTGGCAAACAACGGGTCAATAAACGTGCAAAAAACAATGGAGATCTATTCACCATTGTTATTATTGTTATTATGAACCAATAAAAGACAAATTGGAAACAGAATGACATTACCATTATTTATTTTTTTTAAATATTTCCTTTAATGACCCCGAGAATTTATATGGAAATCTGAGGTGCAAAATCTAACTAACGAACATAATTTAAGACTTTGTAACATGAAAAAAAATATTTAAAAAGTCAAGATACCCTTCTTCAATCAAGAAGGTGTTTCGCACCACCTTTCAATATTCGAAATTCAACGTTTCACAATTCTTCTCTGGAACAAGTACATGCATGTTGACTTTATGCACACAATTTTTGAAAGCAATGACGTATGTAAGTAAACCCCAATTTACATTTTTTTAATAACGGTAAAAAAATATTCTTGCACTGTTTATCATTTATTGATAAGATGATATAAATGTTTTCAACATTTGCCTATGTACACGCACGTGAGTAAGCCGCACAAAATCATAAAACTAATACACTTCAGCAAAACAGCAATAATTTGCCATTATCATTTTGTTTTTAGACCCATAATAATAGTAGCTTAGGTAAGGTAACATTAAGTGTTTTTACACTTTACTCAAATCCTCGCACCACTTTCTTTAGATATCTACTCGGCTGACCAAAGTTATCGAGGTGAATCAACCGCGCGTTGCGATAGGAGGAAGGAGCAAAGAAGCTCTTTTAAAGCCATTCAAAATAAGCCATAAAATAAAAAAATAATATTTACTATGGAGGAACATTATAACACCTTGGCACACTCTGCTAGAACAATGTATATTTATTTTTTAGAGAAAATGTGATCAAACAAAAGTTTAAAATGATTGTACGTGTTTGTCTTTGATAATAAAAAAGGCGAAACAGTAATACCGACAGGATAGTTTAGATAAACGCTCCAATCCCTTTATAAAAATGCATGCATTAATAAGCATCATCATCAGCAGCAGCAGCAACATGATCAGTTAGTGAAATTATAATGTTTAAAACAATACTTTTATCATTTATCTTCATCTGATCATCAACATCATCGTCAAAACTAATGCTAGAGCAAACATGATAAATTCAAATTGAAATTGGTAAATAAATTCCCTAACTTTGTTATTGTTTTTTTCTTTTGCTTCTAGGCTTATATGATATTCGTTCTTTTGATGTTGCCAGCTCACGGAGCAATTTTTTTTATAATAAAAATACAAATTCAATGGGAAATAATAAAATAAATGTGAAACGAAACAAAGTTCACTTCATGCTTTTCAGACGGAAATACGTAGGTCACGTCACGCAACGCATGCATCTTTATCAAGGGTTGATAAGATAAATGGAAGAAAAAAATAAGAGTTGTTCTATCACGATATTTTTCTTCTTTTGAAGAGAGAATAAAAAATATTTATCGTGGTTTGTTGAGAAGTGATGCTGCTGCTGCTGCTGTGAGAGACTAAAAGTTGGGTACATGCCGCCCTGCTAAACTTGTAACTATTCAAATAAATAACTCGTCTTGTTGGGGAAGAAAAGGTTTGTGGTATGCTGGCGGTGGTGCTGATGGTGATGTGATGATAATACACACTAAACTGAAGATGTGAAGGAAAAAGTGTGCCCGGTGCCAAATAAAATAAAATGTAAGTAGCCATAAACATGTAGTATATCATAATATGCATACCATGTACTGCATGGAGTAGCAGTAAATAGCATTATTAACCAAGTGATGTGAAAAATCAGATATAATTTTTTGTGAAGATTCAAATTACTTATTTGTTGTTGTTATTATTATTTCTGCTACTTGTAATAATAGTACTGCTGCTGCTGCTGCTACATGTTGCTTAAGATGGAATCATGATCGTCTTTATCATCCTTAAAAATGACTGCGCTTAACGTCATATAACAATCAAACTTGGCTTAAACCGGGAGCTAGCACATTTTTTCCTCCGAGGTTAATTTTTTGTACATGGAACATGCTAATGTGATGGAATTTGCTACAGTTTATCATATAAGTATACATAATTGAACATTACCACTAAGTAATAATAAAGATATTATTTTTATACACCTCTTGAAATAATGTTTGCGATGAAATGTGAAATGACAAGAGTGAAACTTGTGTGAAATGGAGGGATGAGCAATGAGCAGCTGCATAAGTATACATAATGAACATTACTACTAAGTAATAATAAAGATATTATTTTTATACACCTCTTGAAATAATGTTTGCGATGAAATGTGAAATGACAAGAGTGAAACTTGTGTGAAATGGAGGGATGAGCAATGAGCAGCTGCACTTTTAAATCCTCATAGAAAAAAATACACAGGCACACATTTCATTGTCATATTAGCAACAAGCATGTCTGACTGACTGCGACGAGTGAATGAGACTGCATCACAACTTGCATTTTGAGAAGAAATACATTTATATTTTATGCATCAAGCCATGCAAGCGACTGGGTAAAAAATGGCAAAAAGGTTATGTAAGACTTGAAAATGATTTATGTGAAGGACATTGTGTATTTTTTATTTTGTATTATTGCAGATAATATACTCGTGCAATGGTCCGTGAATGCTGCGGTTGTTGTTGTTATTGGCAATGTTATTATTGCATACTGGAAATTGAATGGAAAAAAAGAAAAAAAATTATGCAAATTATCGGTTAGCACTGTACCGCCACTAAATTTGTTGAGAAAGTTATTAAAGGATAAAAACAAAATAACGTAACAAACTGATAAATACCTACACATGTGGGTTTCTTGTTGCAGTATTGAATAAAATGAGCTCTGCATAAATAGTTATTTCGAAAGATAAAAGATCACCCACGTAGGTACATGTTTCTTTAAACTTTTTTTCCAGTTGCATCCATTTTTTTCTCAATGAATTGCACAAACAAGGACTGGAATTGCTGCAGACGCTTTACGAAACCCTTTTTAATGATGACGTTGATCAAACTAGCTCCCAACATGAATTGTAATGATTGCACAAAAGGAACAAAGTAACCTGGATATGTAGATATGGGAGTGATACAAAACTTGTTGAGTAAACATACATTTTCCCTGTCTACCAACAACAACAGCATAAACCTTAAAAATGACAATATAACGACAGGTATTTTTCTGTGAATACGATTCCTTTAACAAAAGCTGTATGGTGTGTAGTGGAGAACGTGTATAAGCGTTTTATTTTTGCTGCTGCTACTACTACTTTGTAGATATGGGAGTGATACAAAACTTGTTGAGTAAACATACATTTTCCCTGTCTACCAACAACGTCAACAACAACAGCAACAACCATAAAAATGACAATATACCGACAGGTATTTTTCTATGAATAAAATTCCTTTAACAAAAGCTGCATGGTGTGTAGTAGAGAACGTGTATAAGCGTTTTATTTTTGCTGCTGCTACTACTACTTCTGCTGCAGGCAAAGATGAAGCTAAATTGTTTATTTATTGTATAATAGTTAATAACAATAATAATGAAACCTCGAAACACACACAGATCACAACACATTTTATCCATGCAGCCAGTAGCAGCAGTAACCAGTTTTATCCAACTTGGCAGTGGCGTTTATAATCTAATCCACAACAACCACATATTTTTTAAAGCTAATGATGCACAGTATATGGACTACGTGTCTGTCTATATATCCACCATAATGGCTTTTACGTTATTACTTATGAGAGCAGTCTAATTTAATGACTGGCAGTATTCCTTTTTGTTAGTGAAAAAATTGTTTGTAAGAAAATTAATAACTGAAACCATGACCACTGCCACTGTCACAAAAACATTTTGAAAAGCTTCAAGAAATTAGCAAGATGACCCTCAAATATCATTCATTATAAACGTATTACGTTATACTAAGATTAGATGTGCGTAAATGTGTATGTACAGGTAGGTATTTTGCTTGAACGCAAGCCTACATCTTTTTGGTGTTTTATTAATTAGTCAGCCAAAATGTAGGACGCCACTCGTTCACTACACTGTTGCCCGTATTGAACTAAAAGAGAATAATGTTGATGAAGATGACGTTTGTCATGACCAGCAGATACACAAGTAAACTGGTATTTTTGTTGTTAGACGCTCAGCTATTTAAGTACACTGCTGAACAGCTTGATTTGACGTTTGTCATGACCAGCAGATACACAAGTAAACTGGTATTTTGGTTGTTAGACGCTCAGCTATTTAAGTACACTGCTGAACAGCTTGATAATCAGCATTTTTTTATTGTTGATCCAAAAAAGAATCTTAAGGTGTAATAAACCTTCATATAATAATAGTAAATAGTTTATTGTTGTTGGTGAGATGCCATAGTGCTTAATTTATTCGATGGAATGCAAAAAATGCTGTTTGGTAAAACCCGAATTGTAATAAACATTCATATAATAATAGTAAATAGTTTATTGTTGTTGGTGAGATGCCATAGTGCTTAATTTATTCGATGGAATGCAAAAATGCTGTTTGGTAAAACCCGAAAATGTATAACTTTTTTTCTTTTTAATCGAAATAAAAAGTGATAAGGATGATTGTATAGTTTTTTTTCGTTATCTATTTTAATTATCATGAAATTAAAGTGATGGATGGTTGAAAAAACTTATGAATTTTTAGCATTTTATGATGGAAGCTGGTCAATCATTATTTGCATTCTTGCAGTATAAGCTAGTTGTAATTTTAACTATTAAGAAATACGTATTTTAAAATTGTACATTTTTAAAACAGTGCATTTTAGAGCATATATATTTCAGGTTAAACCCTTTTCATGAGATTCAAGTAAATAGAATAAATTAATTAATACATTTTCACGCTCGTAATGTCTTTATCAGCACCGTTGCCACCCACTCCAGCGGTTTAACACTTGTAATTTTTTACTTAAAGCATGCGTGTCCAATTACCGTGCCATGTCACTGGTAACGATGTTACATGCTCAGCAAAGGGCAAGTTACAAGAAGTTACGTGATAAACGATGCTTACATCCAAAGCGTAGGAATTAAATCTCACGTGGATA
>JAANSP010001954.1:0-13891 GCA_036850745.1 Homidia socia | reverse complement strand
CCGCGCAACAAATAACAAACCAACCAACTAAAGTCATCCCAGCAGCAGCAGCAACATTGCATTTCTACACAGAAGATGAAGGCCTCATCATCGCATCTCTCCTACAGAATCCCTTGCCAGAAGAGATAAAAAAACAGATACATGCACATATACTACAATGCTGTATTATCAACCATATTTACTGGCATCCTTAAAAAACAACCTTATTTCCTTTTTTATCCTGATAAATATATTTACAACTGCTTTTATCAAGTATGCAGATAATTAGTTGTGCATTTTATATAATAAATATAACCATAGGTTGCTTGCTGCTGTATCCTTGGGCTGGATATGAATTTTCAAGGCAATTAATAAACCACAATAAGCTACTACCTACATGTAATATTATTATTGTGGCATTAAAAGCACCTCACATGTGATTTATCGTATTGTGTTTGTTTTATTACTTTACCATCATCATCGTAATTATTACGCCAAAGTATTTAAACAATTTGAGTTTTCAAATCTGTAATCAGGTTCCTTATATAGCTTCATGTTGTATTAAAAAACGGGTGGGTAACTTGCTTTTTGCTCGTAGGGAGAAACCAATGAAAATTGATAACCGACTAAAAACTTTGTTTTTTTTGTTACTCATCAATTAGAAAAGTCAAACAAGATAATTCGATTGGTGGCATTACCACCACCACCACCGCCGTCATCATTATCATCATCATGGTCAACCTCATTCATGCATTTTAGCCTACGGGACTACTCGTGATACACGCAATTACCTAGTAAAGAAAGGAATAAAAACTGCTGCTTATAGTGTACAAAATGCCACCTACGCAAACGTACGGCAAAATATGTACACACATACAACATACTTTCTAGTTTATACATTTTTTCATTAAAAAAATAAATAATGTGAACGATCAAAGTCATTTATATAAAAAAATTAAACAGACAATTTCATCAGCTTTCGTCGTCCCAATTACCTTGGTAACTCTTCAGCTCAAAAGCTAGTAACTTAATTTATTGAATGTTTTTTTTCCTTTTTATATTTTTCCATTATATACTTTGCTGTTGTATGAATATTAAAGCCGCTGTTCTAAATCGTCAATACTCGGAGACTAGGCGTGTTTTCTAAAAAAACAGTGGATTTTCTCTATTATTTTTTAGAGAAAAAAATATCTATACTATTTGGTTTGATGGTGGTANAAAAACAGTGGATTTTCTCTATTATTTTTTAGAGAAAAAAATATCTATACTATTTGGTTTGATGGTGGTAAGTACATACCGTAAAAGTAGAATAATCGTAATGATAACATAGTCTAAACCCAGAAATTGTTTTTTTTCTTCATCATCATCTCTCCCTCGTCTTTGACGTGGTAGATGTATTAATAATGCCGGCAGGCATTCATACCACCTGAGGAGAGTGATGAAGTAAGTCGATATCTGGGCGTGCAATCATCCTAAATCGTCTTATTTCGTTCCTTTATTTCAGCAATTCAAGTAATAATAATGGAGTGACGGGCAGTAGTGTTAGTTCAAACAGTGATGATGGTGATATCAAGAGTATTCTTGTATCACTTATTTTACAGGATTTTTCGCAAACTACACATTAGAATCGCAGCATTAAGTAACACCAACAGCAATAAAAACATTTAAAGAGAAAACGCAGGTGCACAATATTTTTTATAGAATATTTAAGGTGGCAGTGTAAAAAAGGTATGCATGTAGTAGGTAGGTAGGTATTAGTTTTTGCTTATGGGTACATACTCTGCATGTGGAGTTCTCGGTACAATTTGACTAGATGGATAAATATGCAATCAGGTGGAAAATACAAAATAAATTATTTCTGGACGAGTTCAAGAACTTTGTAGTTTTGAATGTCAATTATAAATGATATTAGAATCACATCTTTTCAAGATCAAGCTCATCGCCTATTTACATGATCCCATGATCTTGGTCGTCATCATCATCATCTCCACAGCAGCATACAAAACGTAATCACTACTGGGATCACGATGGTGGTGATTTTGATCATTCTCGCAGTTGCATTTTTATCATTCTCACGAGGTAATTATAACAGAGGCAGATAGATATATAGAAAAAAATACTGAAAAAAGTTGAGTTCTTCTTGTTATTATTTGTTGGCATACCCGACTTGTTCTTCTTTTCCTTGCCAGTTTTTTTCTGAGGAATTTACATCTTCGGGCTGCTGCCGCAATGTTGTTCACTCACACTACTACTACTACTACTCACTCACTCACAACAACTCAACATATCAGCAGACGAGCGAGCACGACGACGCTAAACTTGTTGATGATGACTATGATGAACCAGAGGTATACACACAATTCAATTTTAAAGGAGGGATTGAAATGAAGAATGTAGACAAAACAATAAAGTAGAAATAAATAAGTAAAAGGTAGAAATGTGCCTACTGCCGCTCTTGCAGTAGATATCTGATTTTTTTCAAAGAAATGCATATCATTTCCACGATTTGACCATTTCATCAAGAAAAGAATGCCTTCTAGAAAAGTAGCAAAAGAAGAAGAAGAAGTACAAGTTGGGCCGATATTATTTCGGCTGGCGATGATGATGACGATGCTGCTGCTCCTCTTTATTTTTTCTGCCCCTGTTGCATTTTCTTGTCTTGTTCTGTAGTTTTCTTGTGGCTGCTGGGCAAATATACATTTTTAAAAGTTTTTTTTTGATTTCTCTGTTTTTCTTTGCCTTTTGTTGCGTTTTTTTTGTATTTATTTCGTCTGATATGATGGGTTGGGATTCTAACTCTCATCATCATCTCATATCTGTACATGTATTTTTTTCTCTTTTGATGAAATTTTTGTTTTCATCTTCCATAGTTACTACTGATGGACTGACTGTCTGAAATGAAAGCTGACCCATAGGCAATAAGCTCACAAACAGATCACTGCTTACATTTAAATCCCAAGCAAACTAGTGAAATCCTTGTTTTTTTCAGTCAAGATCATAACTCTACTTAAACTTACAATAATAATAACAATTTTTGTATGTAACGCAAAAACATGTGTAAGTTCAGCCCAAAGACAAAATCATTTCTTTGATTTTCAGGTTTTTATTTATTTATTGTGTGAAGGTTTTGCGCAATCCCACAAGTTTTTCTACCTATTTCTATTATTATTATTTATTTTTATTTATTTTTGTTTTTATGGTTTTCAGCATCTTTATTCCATGTAATACCGAAATTCCAAGCAAGATTACGCCTGAATCTCGAGTACAAGTGTTTAAAAATATGGGTATCTATTTACCCATGTATTTCACAAGTACAAACGTGTATTTTTAGATGACTGAGCTGAAGCCCCCGACAAAATCGTCTGGATTGATGATGAAAGAATAGAAAGTAAAAAAGGTAATTATATGTGGCAGGCATGGAACGCAACAAAGATAAGACACTATGCCGAAAGCAATTCTAACCTTTTTTCCTCAATCTCTCAATTTTTTTTACTTTTCATTTTCTATCAGGAATTTTTTGGCTTTTCAGACCACTGGTTCCTCATTGAAACTGGAGTAATATTTAGCAGCGATATGAAATGACGATGATTGTGATGATAATACCAATGCACATTACTCGACTCACTGAACACCGGCTATCTCTGTGAGGTTGTTGATACGAAGGCAAAAATATAATAATAATAATAATAATAACAAAAAAATGTTCATCTAGAAGAAACTAGGAAAAACACGAAGAAGGATGTACACAATGTTTTCAAATGAAATCAAATAGATAAAATATCGGTTGCACCCTTTTTGTTTCATTTTTCAGGGGTGACTGCTCCCTTTGTGGAAGTTTTTTTTTCTCTCTCTTTCTTTTTATCCGGCTCAACTTGACTGGTAAGTGAACTACCAGCTATTACGTTTTCACTTGTCTCGATTTACTTCTGACAAGTTAAGGGAAAAAATCTTCCAGTATATCTATCTTTTTTTTAAAAAAAATGTACATATATGCCCATACGATATTTTCTCTCGTGGAAAACATACCAACCACTACTCATGCAGACAAGTTTCATTTTTTCTAAAAAAAAATCTAGTTGGCTTTGAACCATGCGCGTAAGGAGAGGGAAATAAAAAGTACAAGTAGAGAGAAGAGACCCATCGACCAGCCAACTTGTTGTTATATTTATAAAGTTAAGTAAGAGGAGTGAGTGAGTAAAGTGGCGAGTAAGCAAGGTCACGATTCCTCTCCTCTTCGTCATGTTCGTTAGACCGTGTGTACAGAGCGTAGGTATGCATATGCGGATGATGTGCCTCGTGTACATTATACCTGTCAGTATAGTGCATAAACTTTATAAATATTCTACACATTACATTACTGTATTACGTTATTATGATGCCGGTCGACTTTTTTTTTAAAAAAAAAAAAGATCAGCACATGATTTTTCGTTACTTTAAGAGAAACCAGCAAGTTTTAGGCCGATTCGGTCTATCATCATCATCATCACAATTTTTATTCCCTATTTACGCCTTACACGGTGGTGGTGGTGGCGCGGGACTGTAGAAAGCAAAGAGAAGAAGAGGCAGGTTAGCAGTACCAGAATAAAAAATATATCTTACGGTCCCACCAAAAACTTTTTCAAGCACGTAAACTAGAGTAAAGCATAAATATACCAAATGCGCTTGTTTGTATAGGTGGTTCGGTATGCCAGTGTTTAGTATCTTTTTTTTCTTTGATTCTGTCGTCGGCCAACAATACCTCGAAAGTGAGCATGATCTAGTTGCCGATAAAAGATAATGATGAAGGAATCCAATCAAAGAATAATCATAATGTATCATCTCATTTTCGTTCTCCCTACAAAATTTCATTGGGGTTTTTTGTGTTTACCCCTTTTATCATTATTGTTGTTATCATTTTTATTTTTATTTGAGTCTTCTGAATGAGTTGGCACATTGGTAGTAGCAGAAGAACATTTTGAGATTCATCGAGATTGATGTAGGCCTATAATACATACCTATGTGTGTGCATGTATTCTGTATAAAAATATTTTTTACCCCTTTGACTCGTCAATAAAAAGGGAAGAAAAAAATTGTATGTTGAATTTTAATCTTTTTATTATCAAAATCATCAGCAAACCAACCAGCTTGAATCACATCACTTTTATCATTATTGTTGTTATCATTTTTATTTTTATTTGAGTCTTCTGAATGAGTTGGCACATTGGTAGTAGCAGAAGAACATTTTGAGATTCATCGAGATTGATGTAGGTCTATAATACATACCTATGTTGTGTGCATGTATTTTGTGTAAAAATTTTTTTACCCCTTTGACTCGTCAATAAAAAGGGAAGAAAAAAATTGTATGTAGAATTTTTATCTTTTTATTATCAAAATCATCAGCAAACCAACCAGCTTGAATCACATTACATCTTCCAGTTGTTCAAGCTTAACATGAGATCAATCATGCAAAAAATACAGATAGATATAAAAAACGGGTACCTCCCACCCACACTCGTAATCTGATGCCACAGCAAATTTTCCAATGAATATATGTGTAGGTATATAATTTTACTTATCGATCTGTCATTTCAAATGAATGTTTGCGCAAAGGAGTTGTTGTTAAGATTACATTTTCGGCAGCTGTAAAATACAAGAGCCACAAATAAACACGCTTCCTTTTGTAATTTTAACGCATCACCAAATTCCCGTTTCATTATTCGATTAGATTATAGAGTTCGACAAGTAAGTGGATTTGACTTGTCGTAAGTAAACCGTAAGATTTCTCTGTAAATAAAATCGTATTATTATTTGTTGATAGACAGCGTCATAAGTATCATATGACAGGAGAGAGAGAGAGAAGAAACAAGTGAGGTAGTAGATAGACAATGTCGAAACAGTACAAAATATTATTATTTTCTTGATCAGTAAAAATGCTTCTTATTCTCATTTTTTAAACATTAAAAACATAAATACACAAGCTGACAGTTTATATAAAGTGTTTCCGTAGTTGAAACTTCTCTCTCTCTCTCGTGCACAAACATAAGGAAAAATTCCCCTGCTCTGCTCAGTAGTGCTCACTCAAGGAAATAAAACAGACTTTTTTCATCATCTCTTCACTTCTCTACTCTTCTGTTCTTTGCTAAGTACTACTTTGTTTAAGCTTTTCAACTTGTTTCATTTCACAACAACCTGACGAAGACGAGCTAAAAGTAGCAATTAAAATTTGTCTGTCTTTCCATCTATTTGTACTTTTATTATTATTTTTTTCTCTACGCAAATTATTTGCTGTATGGTGTCGAGTTGCTGTTGTTGCTGCTGATTGCTGGCTATTTTTTGCACATTTCACGGAAAATCCTCGAATAGTACCTTATTATTATTAATATTACTTTTTTGATGCCGCAAAAATGTTGTTGTTGCAGTACCATCAAGAAAGGGCAACAATAAAAAGAAATAAAAATTAAATAATATTTATTAGTTTTCGTTCAACTACACGCGAATATTAATATATCAGTCAGCACCGCACCAACCAGGATGAGGCCACCATGGCTCATGACTTTTCTAATTCTTTCTGGCTTAACTTTTCGACAAAAATATTTATGTGCATATTTTAGAAAGGGAGTACCTAAATGCTAACATGTTAAAAATATTATTATTATTATTATTATTCTGGCGAAATGGTGGCAACAACGGGAATAATGACCTGACAACAGCATGATGATGACCCCTAGGTTTTCATAACAGCACACAAAGTTTTTTTTGGTAGTATCCACAACAAATAAGTAGAAAAAACGTAATGTTAATTTACACAATTCAACAGATGCTCTTATCAAATTTACTGGGTATGTATGTTAAAAACAAAAATGAAACATTTTTTGCTTTGTTTTTACACCTGTCCACAATTCACACACGAGCAAAAAAGCCAGCAGTTTATTATTATTTAGCTTGATGTATTGGATAAAAGCGTTTTTTGCTCCTATTACGCCTCACTGTGCTAATTGAGGTGAGCACGTACAAACGGGTGGACGGACGGACGGACACAGTATGAGTGTAATATATTTTTGATGTAAAAATGTACGTGTATCAAGTAAGGAAGCAAGCAGTGTTGTGTTCTTGCATGTGTGATATGATGCGTTTTTTTCTGCTTCAAGCAAAGTGAGTGATCGACATGAATTTTCAGCTTGACACTTTGACTGGTCATAATTTTAACTTGTATACGCTATTTAGCAGTATTTATTGCAAGTCGTCGTGAAACGTTTATTGGGATGCAAAATATCAAGCAAGCATGCGAGGCAGGCGAGCTTCCTCTTCTCTCTCTTTTCCTCACTATCTTTAGACCAACAAACAATCATAACCATAATAATAATAAAACTGATTCTGAGAAGACGAACAAGGATAAGAACAAGCAGAGTTACAAATATTATTATTTTATTATTATTATTATTATTACGTTCTCCTTGTTAACTTTTCAAGATAGATGTGACTAAGAAATCAGTGCGCGCTTTTGAGTTTTTTTTTTATAATATAATGATAATTTAGGTACATAATATATGCTATCTAAATCAGACAGTAAGAGCAGAAGCGGAGGCAGCAGCAGTAAAAAACCGTCGACGTGCTTCTGTAACAACGCAGCACACAAGTGTAACGGAACGTGTACACTATTTATGTGCGTGGTCAAAAAAATGTTGTAAACGGATTTTCTGAGTGAGTGAAGGAATTAGTCAAAAATAATAAAGAGCGGAAGAAAAATTATCACGGTGACGACGATGATGATAGAAAACATGTGTACCCCCAGCAAACCTCTTTTCCTTTTAATTTTTTTTCTCTAATTGAACAAATTGCTAAAATGGTTGTAAAATAGCAAGCGGAATATTTTGCTTGAAATAGCAAACGAATTTCGTTTAATTTTTTTAAAGAGAAAAAGATATTTGTATTCATGCTGATTTGTTCTTGATGTGAGGTGAAGTTGTAATATGTAATAATGTGTAATAATAATAAAAAAAGTTATAGAAATTAAACGTGTTAAGATGTAGTAGCATAATAAAAAGTGTATCATCATCAGAAGCAGCAGCATCATTTCTCGAGTGACTCCTCTCGAGTAAATATATTTTGAATAATGTGCTCAGCCATGGGAAAATCGTATAATCGGTTGGTTTTGTACTAATGCAGACAAATGCCCATAGCCATTCTCTCTTTTTTCTCCCTCTTTTGCATTCATGCCTTCTCGCACAAACGCTTCTTCATTTATACTTATCTCATTATGATATTAAAAAGCAGTGACTGAGAGAGAGAGAAGAGTACCGACAAGAAGTCAGCAGCAGACGTGCAAATATAAAATAGGTAGTATAGTATAGGTATTTGGTCGTATTTTATAATATGAAGGCAAGGCCGGATGTTGTACATGTGATGTGAAGAAGCATCTCTTCTCTGAGGAATATCAATCTGCCCTGGTCGTGTATGCTGCAACTAGAGCAGCATCAGAAGGGAAAGGGAGCAAGTAGCCGTAGTGATATAATGCTGAAAACTGTTTAAATCTATTACATGTTCACTGACTGTTGTAAACATATTTGAAGGCGAGACCGAGAGAGGATAAATACGAGTTTACAACAACAGCAACGAGCGAGAGAGCCCATTATCATTTAGATTATGAAGCGGACTGTGACTCTGGAAATATTTTATGATAATTATTGCTGAGAGATGATTTAATTGGAAAATCCGTGCGTGAATCTTAAAGCATTGCTTCTACTACTCCCAACACAAAGACTTGAGTACGATAAAATCCTGATCATCAAACAAATTTTTGTTTTGAAAAGCTATTCGTTTTGTAAATCGGAATACATGAGTATTTTGCACATTATGATTTAAAGTCAGTTCAAGATTGCTCCACGGCGGTCGCCGTCGCGTAAAAAAAGCTCAAGTTAACAGTCTATTGTACTTTACAACAAAGTTTAAACTTTTGTGTTTAAAATGCCCAAAAATAGGTACACTCCAACTATGATATATTGTTGTACTTTACACGTACTTGTTCTCCTTCCTTCTTACTTCTTCTTGTTACCGTTTTATTGTAAAAACACAAGAAATTACTATACGAACATGTGTAATAATAATATGCAGATTGTGTGTTGGATAAATAAAAGGAAAAAGGAGCAATAAATATTAGCGATTTACGTATTAATATAATAATAATAATAATGCTTCCAGCTCACTAACTTGACTCACTTCTCATTTTCGCTCTGATGCTACTGCTGCTGCGAGTACGTGTTTGTGTCTTGTGTGGTGTGCAGTGCAGAGGAAAAGGGGAAAATCCATGCAACCACATATAATAAGAAAAACAACAATAGATGCAACCGACTAAAATTTTGCTTAAACACAGCAACAAAACAGATTAGAGACAGACAGAGAGAGAGAGAGGTATGTAGGTATGCATCTAAAATGTTATCCTTCAAGTGAATCGTCGGTAATCAGTAGTACAAGTAGTAATGCCATTCCGCATATCATTATCATCATGATTATTATTACTTTTAATATTATGAATATTAATAGCAATAATAAGAAAAAAATGGAAGTGAGTAAAGCAAGCAGCAACATGAAAAAAATTAATGTGAGGAGAACACGGCAAATAATTGCAGGAATTATTCTAATAATCATGAATTCTGACAAGTCTATGAGTTACGATAAAAGTGCGGACACTTTGAAACGTCACACTCCTCTCCTTCCTCTTTTGACTTGCCAGAGCTGCCTTCGTCTTCCTCTCATCATTTTTTTTGCTATCTATCTCTACCTCCCTCGCTTGCAATTTTTTTTCGCTATAAAAACTACTCGTGTTATTATTTTACTACTGTAAACAAGAAGGTGGCACAAACAAGGATAACTCATATCTGTTGTGTCGAAATGAGCATTGCATACAGACAGACCCATTATGCGAAGCAAAGAGCCCCAGCCACTCTCTACGTAAATAATAATAATAATAATAATAAATCCATTATGATAGCAGTACGATAGCCATAATAACGCAAAGCAATTAATTTGAACAAACAGTGATGGTTATAACTACAAGTAGTAGTAGTTGTGGTATTATAGGTACTACTACTACTGTGTTGCTGATGTGTAGTAAGTTTTGTTGCTGCTGCACTGTTCCGCTGGTGCTTCTTCTTGTTGCTTTTTTATTATTATTGCGCCAACAAGTGTTTATTGCATGAGATAGTGAGAGCCACACAACAAGAAACAAGATAATATATCATCAAATTAGAAATAGGAAGGCCTGCCTGAGAAATAATTTGGGTGATTGGAGGAAAGCTCATAAACACAAGTAGTAGTAATAATACGTAATGTAATGCAATAATAATAACAATAATGAGTACAAAAAGAAAACAATGTAATAAATGTGTAAGTACTTATACAGACTACCTGTCTGTTTATTGTTGTACACATGTTGTTGGATGATGATGATGATGATGATGACGTGTGTTAACCATGCATTGTTGTATTATCACACTGTAGATGTGCTAGTGGAATCTTATTGTTTAAAGGAAAAAATACAGTTTTGATTCACGTCAACGCAACATGTCAGTTGTAAATGCTCAGAGGAAAGCGTTTTGTGGAGGATGAGAGAGTCTTACTTGCTTACAACAACAGGAGACAGAATTTTAAGATAAAGTGTATTACCGTCTGCTACCAATCATCATTATCATATTTCAATGCGACGATTTTTTTTCTTCTCAATTTTGTCGACTGTGACTGTGTCGCATGATAATGTGTTGTTGCTACCATTTAAAGTTTGAACGAATATAGATGGGCATAAAAGCGGGGCGGGGGTGGTGATGATGATATGATGGTTTGGTTCCCAGCATTTAGAAAAACAGTAAAAAAATTTAGATACGGTCTCCTCCACACACAGAGAAAAAAACTCTGATGATGAAATGATGATGACTAAGCTTGTTATTAATTCTTTTCATGATCCTGGTCCACTGTCTAGAATTAATTAGTTTGATTTCAGGATTTTCACACAAATCAAAGTGTATAAATAACTCCATGCACATACGTAGCTAAACATAGCCAAGTGATTTGGAATAATGCTACTTGTTACTTCCTATTACAAATTCTCTCATCTTTTGTGCTCTACTCTTTAATCTCTGGCGACAAAATGAAATAAATAAATAATTAAATAATTGAAGCAGCTAACAATTCATAGGATTATTAACCAATAAAATAAAAAAACAGTACAACTCGAAACATTATGCTACACTTGTTGCTTATGCTTATTTTTGGATTGTTACCATTGTTGTTGTTACTTATTATTACTATTTTTCTTTTGTGTATGTAAATCCAACTAAGCGTGTCACGTTTAAATGATATACCTTGGCTGCTGTTGCTGAAAAAAAAACTAAATTTGGTTCTCCTTTTTTTCCTACTGTAAAAAACCTCAGCAGAAACAAATTGCCTGCCTGAAACTCACAATTAGTGTCTACGTTTTTACATTATGATAAATAAACACTTCACATAATAATATGTCATAATTAATAGGTTAGCATTTCATGACTTTTCTACGTACTAGTAAATGCGTTTGCGTATAATTTTCAGGTGTTTAAAATCCAATTAAGTGGAGAGTGCAAAATGTCGTCATAAAACATTTTATTTAGAGCTGAAAGTGAGAGAGGGGAAAATAAATAGCAGTCTTAGCAGCAGTTGTGGCATGGCACAATAATCCCTACGTATATAGAAACCAACTTTCATCCATATTCCACCCACATGCTTTTTTCAACTAGTTGGCATGCGTTCCATCATACAAATAATAAAAACATGGTTTGTTTCTTCTGCTGAATGCCTATTTTGCGTGCTCATCTTGTGTACTTTACTTTCAAATTACTAATAATCTGTCTTGTCATTAGGATTCACACAATTTTTCGCACTCCATTAATCTCTTTGCACTACTGCTGCACGAGCTTTGGGTGTGAGTTTCTTGTAATTACATTATTTTTTGGGGAAATAAACTAAAACTACTTGAGCTAAGCACATTGTTTGTGATGAGCAGTGTGCTTCTTCTTCTTCTTCTTTTGTATGTTATTGTAATGTTTAATGTTTCATCATACTTCATCCTGCTTGTTGGTAATGAACAGAGCCCAGACTCGCAGTCAGACACGGACAGTTTACATTTGCACACAAACACAAGTAGAATTTTTTTTCTTTTAAAAATTGAAAGAAAGAAGCATTGAAACAGCAGCAACCGAAGAAAAAGAAGAGAGAAAAAAATATATTATTTATTCTTAATGTACAAAGCCAGAAGCAAGAAGAAGAAGAAGAATCATCACCATCATAATATCCTGGTGGTGGTGCTTGGATGATGATGAAATGAAGGAAGAAGACCTTCCATTTCCATCATGAACTAGTCACAACAGTGGGATAAATAGATTGTAATGAAAATATTATATGACGACTCCTGCTTCCTTCAAATGCGCTTTCATCAAGTTTTTCAAACAACTTTTTTCATCTATCATGAAGCCACAATTGTTTACCTCAACCACATTACTACTACTACTGCCATGGAAAAACCTTAATTTTTTTCTATCTCTCGTTTCTACACTGACATGTCAAAATGTTCTTCTTAGGTATAGTTTAATAATAATAAGCCATTGAATGATGATGCTTGCTGGGCGGAAGACGTGCCACCGTAAGTCTAGGAGATAATATTATAAGCAGCATAAAATATAACGGGTGATACACGCATTATATGGACAGACTGCGGACAATATTAAATGGACCATCTATATACAGTGCATACATTCCTCTCCTCTTAAGAACTTGACATGGTGATGGTGTCGTACCAACTTTATCCGTCGTACTGCGGAAGTAAGGCCCAATCTTGGCCCAGATCGAAAAAAACGAGAGAGAAAGGACGACGAAAAGGAGAGATTGAAGCTCCGCATTAAAACTCTACGAATATATATATATTCCTATTATATCCCTATATTTCATACATAGTACAACGCCACATAATATAGCCATCCCACAACTAATCCCTAAAGCGGCAGCCTTCGGCCTCACCACGGTGGACGGACAGCATGGAAGTGCATCTTTTATCGCTGATGCAATGCAGGTGCGTTGACTTTTGCTATCATAACCTCAGCTCTACTTGCACAAAAAATGGAGAACATCATCGTCGTCATCCTTGTAGAAAGTAAATGCGTATGTTTTGCATTTATAATAATGATAATGCTTTTCATAGATAAAGAGATTTTTATATGCATTTTTCTTCTTCATTTTTTTGCAACACAGCTATTCATTTTCACGTAGTAGGATAAATATCCATGTTATATTATAATCATCCTGCAATAATATTGTCAAGTTTATAAAAATATTTTTTTCTAAAGCTTTTTTAATCTGCCAGGGTAAGTAAATAAACACGATATATGCTCAATAATAATAATAACCATGCTACCTAGAGACACATGCAGAGACATAACCTTGCATTCACATGTGGTATTATATGGTGGTGAAGACTCAGGTGTACAGTTTTTATGCCATTATAGAAAATCACATAAAAATAAAATATATAATTAAAAAAAATTAAGTCAGTCAGTGGTTGGTTGGTAGTTGTATAAAGAATTATGATGGATGTAAAATATCAGTTCGTGATTACGATACGGGTAATGATTCTGGTTTTCTCAATTGCATTTTGCTGTTGTGGTATTTTTATACCAACTTGAATTCAAATCCAGGAGCATAATAAAAAGTAGTGGTGAGTATGCCAAACAATGCATCACCGTCAAAAGAGAGAGAGAGAGTAGGTACCTCTTTTTCTACCAGCGAGACGAGGAGTAGGATGAGGATGCTTACTACGTGCGTGTTCTTTTGTGTGCCTAATGCAGCATTACTTTTGCTTGTTTGGTGGTGGTGTCGATGATGATGATACTACTACTACTACAACTAGTTGTAAAAG
>JAANSP010001953.1:0-13892 GCA_036850745.1 Homidia socia | reverse complement strand
GGTGCAGTTGTAGTTTGTTTGTAGTAGTAGTGCATGTGTGTGTAATTTTCTCATCATATCCACCCGCAACTTGCTAGCATTGTCAATTCAGCTGCTTTCTCCTATGCATTCAGCGAACACATGCAACATGAAATTGCCCAATGAATAATTATCTGCCGAGTGCCGATTGAATCTTATGAATGAAATGTAAATACTTTTACAAAAATACTCATTTCTTGTGGGTTTTGAAGTACGATTTACAATATTTAAAAACGTTAGAGCGTCTACCTGTCTGTATAGGTACGTCTTTGCTATAAAAAGTTATCTTAGCATGAGCGAGCCAAATAAAAACTCAAACCAGGTTTACAAAAAATTGAAATCCATGAGCCAATTTAATTTGTATGCGCGATGTTTACTTTATTTCGGTAACTTGCGATCTATTTCTGTTACCTTTAGAGAAAATGTCATTTATATGCGATTTTATGCGTCACTTTTGTTTTTTGTTCCATCCAAATGAATTGCGACTATTGCGACCAAGTTGTGTAGATAGGCAGTAAAGCAAATGCAAATGCAAGGATTTTTGCTTGTCTTCTTGATTACTTTTATAGCTTCATAGCTTCCCTTTCGAAAAAGATTTTATTTGACATTATATTATGTTCTCCAGCTCCAGGATTTCCTAATGAGGGACGCAATAAAAGGTCAATTCTTGAATGAAGTACGATTTACAATAATATTTATGAAAATTTATTATTTAAGAAAATGTCATTTATATGCGATTTTATGCGTCACTTTTGTTTTATGTTCCATCCAAATGAATTGCGACTATTGCGACCAAGTTGTGCAGATAGGCAGTAAAGCAAATGCAAGGATTTTTGCTTGTCTTCTTGATTACTTTTATAGCTTCCCTTTCGAAAAAGATTTTATTTGACATTGTATTATGTTCTCCAGCTCCAGGATTTCCTAATGAGGGACGCAATAAAAGGCCAATTCTTTAAAAAAAACTGTTATGCAGATGCTGTTTCGTTTTCAGATCCAGAATAATGTTTACATTGATCTGATAAAGAAAGAAGGTGTAATTTAAACACCAATATTTTTCACCTTAAGTTTCTTTAATAAACTTTTTAAAAAGTTTAATCTGTTGCAGATACAATTCTTACATTTTTGTAATCGGTATACTTTTGTTAAGTATGGAAGACTTTTTCAGTTCAGAGAGCATATAACATCAAAATAAATTTTGGTGATATTATAATTTTTTAGACATTGCGCTAATATTTTTACACAAAAGTAAAATGTGGCAATTATTAAATGCTTTCAAAATGCTTTTTAATAATGAACAGTTGACAAAAAAGATCAAAAAATGATTAATATTGGCATCAGCAAAATATAAGAGTAACAGGAAATCCAGTGAAAGTTAGATTCAACATGCCCCATTCATGAAACCTTAACGCATAACTGGCATGGCCACATGTGCCTTTGTATCAGTAGCGTCTTGCTCTCTCCACATTTGAGTAACAGTTTTCAGTTGGGTATAGAAGTAAATGCCCTATATAAAACACAAAAACAAAACATATTTTAAGGGAAAATCCCAAATTTTAATTTTTTGCAAAAGTAACTATAACTTACAGCCTTTCCATAAAAGTTTGTATCTCCTAAAAAGCTTCCTCTGGATCCGGTAAAAGAGAACATGGGCAAGGGAACTGGTATTGGAACATTTACTCCAACTTGTCCCACATCAATTTCATGCGTGAATTTCCTTGCAGTTGCCCCGTTTGTAGTGAAAATCGCCGTTCCATTTCCGTACGGATTTGAATTGATTAGGTTAATGGCATCATCCAAAGTGTCCACACTCAGTGTCACCAGAACCGGTCCAAATATTTCTTCTGTGTAGCATTTCATGTTTGGCTGTTTGCATATTATTAGCAATAAATGAAGAAAGTTACAAATATAATTAATGCAAATACACTGACTTTTGTGGAAATCAATCAAAAATATTTCATACTTTGACATCAGTAAGGACAGTTGGGCCAACAAAGTTGCCCTTTTCATATCCTGGTACGACAATATTTCTCCCGTCCAAAAGCAGTTTGGCTCCGTCCTTAACACCAGATTCAACCAAATCACATATTCTTTGTTTAGATTGAGGGGAAATTACTGGTCCAATATCAGCATCAGGCTCATGTCCAGCATTAACTTTCAATTTTGAGGCTCTCTCCACAAGTTCAGGCAACCAGTTACGTGCTTCCCCTACGAATACTGCGGTGGAGAGAGCCATGTGGCTCATGTCCAGCATTAACTTTCAATTTTGAGGCTCTCTCCACAAGTTCAGGCAACCAGTTACGTGCTTCCCCTACGAATACTGCGGTGGTGAGAGCCATGCATCTTTGTCCGGCCGCTCCGAAAGCTGCCCCCACCAATTGATTGAGAGTTTGTTCTTTGTTTGCATCAGGCATCACCACTCCATGATTCTTTGCGCCCATGTTGCTCTGAACTCGCTTTCCGTTTTTGGATCCCCTTTCATAAATGTATTTGCCCTATACAGGAAACGTAACTCAATTGTTTATTGCTTGAAAATGATTTTTTCCTCGAAATATCTTATAAAATAATTTATGCTTACGGCCTGATCTGAACCAACGAATGAGATGGCTCGAATGTCTGGACTGTCACAAATGAAATTGACTGCCTCATGCTGGCCATGAATTACATTGACAACTCCTTTCGGTGCACCAGCTTCCATGAGCATTTCGACAAGCATCATGCATGCGCCAGGATCCCTTTCAGAAGGCTTCATAACGTACGTGTTACCACAAGTAAGGGCAACAGGATACATCCACAATGGAATCATTAGGCTTGATAACGTACGTGTTACCACAAGTAAGGGCAACAGGATACATCCACAATGGAATCATTGCAGGGAAATTGAATGGACAAATTCCAGCACAGACGCCAAGTGGAATGCGGTATGATAAAGTGTCCATATCTTTGGCAATGCCAGAAAGTGTTTCGCCCAACTGAAGGCTTGGAATACTGCAACAATGTTCCACAACCTCTGAAGCAGGGAAATAATGTTTAAATCATTGTATCTCCTTCCTTTAGTTTGTATGAGATTTTAATCATTCCATGAGCAACTTACGGAGACCACGGAGCACGTCACCTTCCGCGTCTACAAGTGTTTTTCCTTGTTCAAGCGTTATGTTTTTTGCTAATTCTTTCTGAAATTATGATGGAGATTATAAAAAATGTTGGGGGCAAGTTGGGGCCTGCTTTTTTCTATTGTATGATAAGTTTAAGTAGTCACACAGATCATTTTATATTTTTACCATGTTTGCCTTGATGATGTTTTGATATTTGAACATGATTTGCTGTCGTGTGAGGATGGAAGTTTTTGACCATGATTTGAATGCATCTTTGGCAGCTGCAACGGCATCATCCATTTCCGTTTTTGTTGCCTTTGGCACGCGCGTCACCACTTCGTTGGTGGCTGGATTGTGCAAATCTATCCATTCCGTTGTTTTTGACTCCACAAACTGGCCGTTTATGAAGAGTTTTGTGGTTGGAATGGAGGCCGAAGAATATGCATGCGACAAGGTCGGCACCCGACTCTATTAAATCAAAGCAAATGAACTTTCAAGTTTTTGAAGAATATGCATGCGACAAGGTCGGCACCCGACTCTATTAAATCAAAGCAAGTGAACTTTCAAGTTTTTTGTTTTACTTTCAGTATGTATTTCAGTATTCAAAGGAAATTGACAGTTTTCTCACAAGGGAAACTTTCTTCAGGGCTCTATGCATTGTCACGTCTCGGAGCTAATATACTCAAGAAATTAAACACTATCAATGAAAAATGTATGACCAGGCTCCGTCGTGATGGGTGGAGGAAAGACAGAAATGTTGACTTTGCAATGCTATTATACTAAGGTAATTATAAGAAATTAAACACTATCAATGAAAAAATGTATGACCAGGCTCCGTCGTGGTGGGTGGAGGAAAGACAGAAACGCTGTCTTGTCTTTGCAATGCTATTATACTAAGGTAATTACATAAATCCTTAAAGCCTGGAAACAGCAAAACAAGATAACTGAAATGCCTGGACTAAATTGATTTACATACTTATATCATACACACACATGTTGTCGAGCACATGTAGCATTATGTGCCAGTTGACAATTCAGCTCTTATCCATTTCAAACACATATCCCAGGTCTTACTCAAGTAAGGGTTGGTGAACAAGTATGCTGCTGGAGAATCCAGTCAGTCCAGTCACTCCATTCCATCCAATTTCGGCACAAAGATTTTTACATTAAAGGCACATGCATGGTAAAAAATACTTTGTAGTAGAAATATATCTATTCACCCGTCTAGCTCTCTGTGCTTTCAGCTTCCATGAGTGCAAGTGTAAATGCGTTATATGAATTTTTACAGAGTTAAGGAATTCATCTCTGGAGAGCTTTCCCTTGCATGCATGGCTGTGGTGTTTTGCGTAACTGCCTAAAGTCAGTATCATAATAATATTCTGACTGTATATTACATATTAAGTAACTTTATATGAAATCTTTGCATATTTGTATTAAATTGAGAGACCAAGTTCAACGTAGGAAAAACGCTATATAATTTAATGCTAGTGTGGCATGGTAGAATGGATGTCGTTAATTAAAAACAGATACTGACACGCTATATGCATGGCGTGAGTTGAGTTGCTTTGATCCCCATTCAAGGTCATCAACTTTGTCGTCAAATATATTTGGCCAAGTTTTTACATGCCTGGTTTTAGATTCATGTGTTGTTTTCTGTTTTCAACGCGTAGATGTTTACCGATGAGATATTAATACCTTTGTAACAAATTTTTTGAGATGTCTGCTTCTTCACATGTACAGCGCAGCGCTCGCATATTCTACATTTTTAAACGGTTTATGATGAAGATGTTTTCACTGTTTTGATACATGACTAACTGCAACCTGAGTTAGTATTGTATTCAAATTTTAAATGTGGGTAGACTCTAAACCAGAAAAACTATGTCCACCAAACTACAGTTATACCTGATGCCTAAATTTAAAAAAATAATGCAAAGATTACAATGAAGATTTATATGAACGTAAAATTGACCTCATCTTCAAGTCAATGGCTGTATTTGTACGAAAATATTCTACACAAGCTGGGGCAAAAAGAATCAACTAGTCGTTGGGAACTACTGGACTGGGGAGTAGACTCAGGGGATGACAATTGGCATAAGAAGTAAAAGGTAAGATAAGGTTATCAAATAACGAGAAAAGAAGTAAAAACAAATTATATGTATAAGGTGGGGAAAACGAAATAGGTGTAAACAATCACTCCAATGTGTCCAGAGTCCAGACAGTCTGGACTCTAGGCACCCAACTAATTCCTAAAGCTTAATTCTAACCACGGACCTACTACAGTTGGAGTGGAATAAGAACGAAAAAAGTAAGAAAAAAGGTCACATCTTGGCTGCGAATATATTGTATAAGAACGAAAAAAGTAAGAAAGGTCACATCTTGGCTGCGAAAATATTGAAAATTAGAAACAATTGAGTTGGAAATTTACAATAACTCCAAAATAATTACAATGATCCATAATACAATTTCTTGGTATGAGATTCACAAAATTATAAAAAAAATTCAGACAAATGCTAATTAAATACCTAGCAAATATATTTTAAAAATTATAGCACAAATTGAAGACGTGCAAGCATAGTGTTTTATGAGCACAAAATAATTCTCTTTCTGTCTTAACATTAAAATAAAGATTCCAGACTAAATCCAACGGTTTTAGATGTTTGTAACGTAAATTCTTAAGTTTATTTACGTAATCAATATATAAACATTAATCGAATTTGGAAAAGTACATTTATTTTCCTGACGCAGCTGCTTTACGCATTTGTGTCAACACGTTGGACAGTTCTTCACGCTTCCTCTTGGCGCGGATGTGGGTGCCGAGCTATACAGAAACAAAAGAAAAAAGCCCAATTTAGACAAAATAAATACGCTGACAAACTTTTAACATACATGCCTATACAAATAGTTTGATAAATCAAAGCTTACTCTTTTCTTAAGGAACTTGAGAGCTCTCTTATCCTTAGAGACCTTCAACAACTCCATAGCCCTCTTCTCATAAGGTGCATGCCCAACCACCTCTCTGATGATGTCTCTCACAAACTTATTGTGCTTGGTCTGTCTCTACACATTGAAAACAACAAAAGAAAATGTCATTCATTATAGTCATAATTATTTTCTGTATGATTTTTGTTTGTTTCCACTTCCAATCACATAGAAAATTAGACAATATTTATGGTCATTGGTAGGACCATAATCATTCACTGTAAACTTGCATTCCCAAAATTTATGCAATGAAGCACAACTACTCGTCAACGGTCCCATAACTTTATGAAAATAATTAAGAACACACTCCAATCGAAATTATCTAAAGCATTTCAATTAAAAACTCGACAGTCGACACAAATATTCAACTAACTGATGAAACATATCCCTGGTTTGTTTACATATAAATATGGTCAACTTACTCCTTTTCTTGCTGCAGGCCTTGGCTGAAGCTTGTTTTTAATGGTTTTATGCCCCTTCTGAAGGCCAACCGCGATTTCTAGGCGAGGAGCCATATTAATTACAATTAAACTACACCAATTTAATCAAATTTTCAAAATCTGAACAGCTATCCAAATTTTCTCCACACAAGAAATGTGACCACTACCAAAGGAGAATATTTTGCCGACGGAACAACATGCTTTCAATGGGAAAGAACAAGCACAGCACAGGCGACTTGAAAAGCAGCGCTGCTCTATGCTTCAGTTGCCTTGAATGCTCGTCAGAATGCGCGAGCGAGCCCATTGAAGAATAAATTTGATCGCAAATTNACAGCACAGGCGACTTGAAAAGCAGCGCTGCTCTATGCTTCAGTTGCCTTGAATGCTCGTCAGAATGCGCGAGCGAGCCCATTGAAGAATAAATTTGATCGCAAATTGGTTTTTTTCTCTTGCTCATCTCAACCTGAAAAGGAAAAAAGGAAGGAAAAAAGATTTTATATTTTGGCAATTTGAAGCGGCAATGCAAGTAAACCTTGTGTTTTTGTTTACATTTTTGGCGATAGTAGTAATCTGTTTTGTTGATGATGGATCAATCAAAGTATAAAGAAAGATAATTAATTATTAATCAGTTATGTGTGTTGACGTTTAACATGAAGTTTTGCAAATTAGCAACTTTTAGCTGATGTAAAATTAAGGTTTGGAGTCCTGCATAAAACTTGTGTAAATGTTTATCAATCAACATTCAACACCAACAGTTAACGTGCTGTAAAAATAAAAATGAACTGTGATTATCTACTCATTATGATTTGAAACTGAAACCATAATTGTAACTGCCATTATTAAATCTGTTAGTGAAAGCTTGAAAAGCGAAACGAAATTTTAACACTGGGAAAAATGGTGCTGATGTGAAATTAAGGTTTGGAGTCCTGCATTAAACTTGTGTAAATGTGTATCAACAATCAATGAACATCAACACCAACAGTCAGTTAACGTGCTGTGAAAATAATGAGAATGAACTGTGATTATCTACTCGTTATGATTTGAAACTGAAACCATAATTGTAACTGCCATTATTAAATCTGTTAGTGAAGGCTTGAAAAGCGAAACGAAATTTTAACACGGGGAAAATGGAGACAGAGTTTATTTATGAGACAGATTTAAGTGCGTTTGCACAAGCTGCTGCAGCTGGCGTTCAAGTGCCAGTGACAGTTGGTTCCGATGGGACTCATACAGTTGTTACTGATGAAATGCAAGAAGTCCATACTTCTGAGGAAGTACAAACACAACACGAGATGCTAACTGATGCGGAAGCAGCAGGTATTATTATTATTCCGTGTAAATAATGCTTGGATTTACAAGGACTGTTTCATATTTTTGTACAAAAACCCTAAAGAAATTATGGTTTTGAATGATTTTACAGAAATGGATGCGACAGCGGCAGCAGTTGCAGGTATTCCTGTTCCTACCTCAGAGCTTCAACTTCAGGACAGTCAAATTATTACAGAGACAACAGTAACCAGTGACACGGGGGATCTCATTGTAGGAATGTCAGCTGCTGATTCAGAGGTTGGAACTCTTCTAAGTGCCGATCAAATACCTATAATGGCTGCAGGTTCTCACATTGTTCAGCCGGATGTAGAAATCTCCCCAGAAGATGAATTGAGAAGCAATGAAAGGCTAGACAGATCATCCCCTGATCTTTGGCCACAGAATTGTAAGTCAAATCATAATGCTTGAGTAAATCAATATGGGTTTTTTAGGAAGTAATGGTATATTTTAATTTGTCTGGCCCAATAGTATCATCAGCAGCTCAGCACATTTTAGCAAAGAGTGCACTTAAAACTGGCGAATCTGAACAGTCTTTGGGTATTTGGGCACAAGGTTTGGATCCGGAAGATATAAATCTCTTACATCGTACGTGTTTTAGCAATCATTTCTCAATTCGTTTGTCAATATTTGAAAATGAAAAAGTACGTAATTTAATGTTTTTCCCAGAGTTTGGAAGTCTCACGTCATCAAGCTTAGTTGAAGAAGTGTAAGAAGCTACAAAATATTGCCTATCAACTAGGCTTGGAAGAATCCAAAGAAATGACTAGAGGAAAATTGCTGCATGTTCTTGACGAAGAAGATGCTACTGCAAAAGCAAATGCTAACCAGATTAGTCATACGCTATGGCAGTGACAGGGGTACAAAACGTTTAGTGATAGTGGCGTTACGAGTGTTAACGGACAATTTACCTGTACTTTTTTCAAAGGATTATTACTATATATTAATTTAGCAGTGAGGACAAGAAAATACGATGTTCATGTGCGCTGACTGAATGTAGGTATGCATCATTATTCATTGTATTATGATACTGGATGTACAATGAATTAAATGACAAATATTGATCTATGTAAAAGTAAACATTTATCAGAGTCTCATGAATTGGTTACTTTAATTTTACTCACCAAAACCTAATATTTCATTTCTCAATCAAGTTACTGCTGTACGTATTTATCATAGAGTTTTAACTGTTTTAATTATTATGCTAGTTTCTGACAAAAATATACTTTTGAAAGTAAAATATCTGTATAAAGGTAGCATTACTACGGATTATCCAATAAGGTATTATAAATGTTTAAAGACGATAAGACACTCATTTTTTGAGCATTATACACTTTTTGATATTTTCTTTATAATGGGGGGTTAAATTGTTTTTTCTTCCTTAATACGAGTAGGTCACATTGTTTTCTCTATACACTACGTCAGTTTATAACTGAACTGTTTCAATTGCCAATGTCGAATCAGGATTTAGTGAAACAGTAATTTTTTCGGGTTTCGAATCCGGGAACTCTGGTCTTGAACTGAAAATGATTTCCCATTTTGTGTCATCAATGAATCTGAACCCATCAGTTCGGTGTAATATGAGTTTTCCAAAAATCCTTCCAACAATAGTGCTGTAAAGATGCCCCAGCATTGGAAAATTCTTATAGTCGTCTTGTATTCCAGCATCCTCGGCAATCTTCTTAAACATTTCCCAGTAACCCATTCCAAACTCACCAACTGAAAGCCACTCAGAGTAAGCAAGACCTTTCTCTTGCTTTTGCATTTCATTAGCTTTTACAGCAGCTTCCATTTCTTCATACGATGGAAGCTGTGTCTTTCCTTCAAGAACGCTTACGAAATATCGTGCCTATTCATGTATGGAACAATAGTACACGTTTTAAAAGTTTAATTGGTCGCCTTTTATGATGACTTTTCCCCGAATGCAAAATAGTAAAAAATACCTGAATTTCGTTTACAGCGATTTCCGGGGCTCGGTAGCACATATTCATGAAACATAAAGTTGGACGTTTTGTAAATATGCTCATGTTGTATAGATTGGGCACATATTTGCCCTCTATTACAACCACCCCACATTCCGGACGAAGAAATGGAAATTTGTGGCCATATCCTATTTCAAATTTCAAATTAGTTCATATGAGTCTATTCTTCAAAAAAATACCTGAATTTCGTTTACAGCGATTTCCGGGGCTCGGTAGCACATATTCATGAAACATAAAGTTGGGCGTTTTGTAAATATGCTCATGTTGTATAGATGGGGCACATATTTGCCCTCTATTACAACCACCCCACATTCCGGACGAAGAAATGGAAATTTGTGGCCATATCCTATTTCAAATTAGTTTATATGAGTCGATTCTATACTTATGCTTACTTAATTGATCATAATTTTTCATTAAAAACACATATCAGCCAACCTGTGCAAAGCACTAACGTGTCACATGGAATAGTTTCATCCTCCTCCGTAACTACTCCATCGCTAATAACGTGTTTAACGTTTTTTGTCTCGCGCACATTTGGTGGAAGCAATCCCAGCTTAAAACCAACCGGAAATTTATGACATACAGTAACATTCTTCGCTGTTTCTGAAACCAGTAGAGCAATGTCTGCTTGAAGAAGGTCCCAAGCCGATGCAAACCACGTTCTGTCCCTTAAATGCATCCGCATTTTTGAAATACTTGAAATGCATAACTTTCCCTTTGAAATTTTCCACTCCAGGTATTTTTGGTATGGTTGCATACGTGTTTTTTCTGTTTGGTTAATCACATCATTAATGACGACATATTATCACCTCTGCAGCTTAAATCAAATCTATTTGTCTCAACATACCCCGTACAAATTATGACAGCGTCAAATAAATCTGTGCTGTAAACGTCGTCTTTATGATTATGAGTTTCAACAATCCAGCGCCCTGCTTCTCCTTCCGGTGCATTGGGATTTTCAGGGCGAATTCCGACAACCGCGGTGTTCACCTTAAGAAATTCCATTCAAAAGTCAAAACAAAAATAATACACCTACATAATAATTAAATGAGTCTTTTGAATTATAATTAAGGTGTGTAGGCTACCTGAATGTGTGGCCACAAATTGAAATGCGTAGCATAATCTCGTGCGTAGGTATGCATTTCCTTTTGAGTTGGATATGGGTGTTTCAATTTGGAATGCCTAAAATCCTTCAGTTGCATAAGAGGAAACGGTATATTTCCCCTGCATGACCAACGACAATTCAATGTCAAACCAGCAATCTCTTCTATACAAAGTATTCAACCGATTTATCCGATACTTAGAAAAGTTCATACCTTAAGTTATCGTACATGGTCGTTACACTTTCAGACTCCTTTTCTTGGTCTTTTAATTTGGGGGATGTAGGAAATGTCTTTTTTCCTGAGTAGTACCACAATCCCCCAACATCATCTTTGTGCTCAAAAATAGTTCCAGTTAGCATGGGACTATCTAGAACTCTGCGAAGGGAACAAAGGCCCGAGAGCCCTCCACCAACAATGCAAACTTTCTTTTTTTCCATCACAATGTTTTCGATTGATGAGCTCTATTGGCGAATTGGTTAGCTAGATTAGACTTTAATTTGGTAATGATTAATACACACAAGTTCACCACTACTTCTTGCGTTGCACACGCTCACTTGAGTAAAAGAAAAACTATACTGTACTAAGCTGTACTATGCAAGGGGTAAGTTACAGTTGTAACTTACAACAACTTGTAAGTTATATGACCTATGAATGAATGATTGATTACCAGTAATAACCAGTTATATTCATTCATTCCAATGCACTTCATAAAGTTGAATTTATCAGCCTTTTTGACGATCGCAAGAAAATATTTCGTTACTAATAATACATACATACAAATGGCTAAATATGAGTATTATGTATGACTATAACTGAAGATGGCTCATTTTAGATTAGAACGAACTTTATCTTCAAAGAAAGACAATGAACAATTCATAAACGCTAACGCTGATTTGAGTGAACAATCACAGTCAAGAAGTGAAGCACAAGTGATCATTTTCTTGGTAACTTCCACCAAGGACAACTTTTATTTCATGCAACTTTCCTTGTTTTGTTTTAAGTTTCACACTCAATATTATGCAAAATCATTCCTTCATAATGATATGATATGAAGATGTCTTAACACAATACAATTTTATCCAGACCTTTCGTATCGTATTTTTATAATGCATATTTCATATGTAACAAAAAATCCAATGCAATCATCTTGCATTGACAATTTTAATATTTTCCAGCTATAATTCTAATTGAATAGAAATACAGCATTACAACGTATAGTACATTGTTCATATCGTTTTTATTAGAAATCTAATAGTTTCTTACGTTTTTCCTCTTTTACATATTCAACACAAATAAAAAATGCCACGCGAAAAGCTAAAAGTGTTGCATATAAAAATGCCCATGAATCGCGATCCTAAATCGGACAAGGAAATTTGGCCAGCTAGACCAACGAATACATCATCATAATACTATTACATCAATCAATATCAATATGCATCTCACTGAAGTTGGAGTAGACCGTGTGAAATGTGAAAGCACGCAAATAAAATTCTTTAAAAGTAAATTCTATAAGTCTTTATATATCTTTTTATTTTAATTACCTAACCAGTTTTTGTCGCCTTATAATGGCTCCACTGTCGGTGTCATTTAAGAATATGTAGATCCGCATGCATGTCACGAATAGTCACGATTCGCGATACCTATTTATCACTACAGTTTCATGCATACGTTCTTCTATCATGGATAGCAACTTTTTCAACAAATGTCCAATTCTGGACAACCTTGGAGTTAAAGGTTCATTTTTCCTTTTTGAAGATCTGATGTGGTCTGGTCGCGACCTTGAAGTGTCTGAACAAGCTTTATATCATCGTCTCTGTTCTGAGTGACAAGGACAAGACTGACAGACAAGAGACCGGAAATCTTATTTTTTGCATTTAAAATGTTGCGTGACTGTCCATCATTAAATATTTGTACAGTTTTTTTATAACTGAGTTATGATTTTCACACTTAAATTCAATTTCATATCATAATAATGAATTACGATGTATAGTAGTGATGTTCAAATTCAAAATGCTCTCTTGTTGACTTGTATTCCTATATTACAAGTACAACTGTAACTGCAACTGGATTCTATTCTTACAAATGGCGTGATGCAATGATCAGTGATTAGTGATTATGTATATCAAGGCCAATGCCAGGAAAAGTTCGACTCCCTGGGCCATTTAATTATTCTGGGAAAAAATTATAAAAGACACTTGCGCATAATTGAAAATGTTATTTTATATGACAAAACGTTGCATGGGTCTGGGGACTGGACAATGGAAATAATATAACAGTTTCTGCAATTTATTCGCAACTACAAGGTTAAATTTTCTAGCAAATATGATTTTAATTCGGTTTCATTTTATACTGTCAACTGTTATTTCATGTTTTCTCTATGCTTTTTACACACCAGAGTCGCCTATATGTGTTTGTTTAAATATTATGATTTTACTTCAAAAACCTCTGGCTCTATTTTTCATCATTTGTCACATCAATGATCCCTTTCATTACTTTTTTACTAAAAACTAGTTAATTATTGAGGTTTTCAGTCCAAGATAATGCATAAGCATAGCTTGAATTGAAGCTTGCAGTTTTTGGCATCATATAGCAGCGACTAGCGACTGCACTGCAACGATCTTCGCGATCGCGAAACACTTATTGTGGCTACACCCCCTTCTTCCTATGAAGGCTGCTGTGTTGATTCTACTACTGACTTAGTACTGGTACAGGAGGAAATAGTAAAAGTGTCAAAAATATACACAAAGCATTTTTACGTATTTATGTACCCAATACGTCATTCATTGCTCTTATTTTTGCAACTTTTATTTTTAAAGTTAAAACAAATACAAGTACGAGTATTAAATTATTTAACTTGACCAAGATATAAACGCTAAAAATATTTGCATTGCAAGCTAATTATCAAGATAAAAATGTACTTTAGTAAGATCCAACAGCTGTCTGTCAGCTGAC
>JAANSP010001952.1:0-13893 GCA_036850745.1 Homidia socia | reverse complement strand
CCAATTTAGGATGACAAGGAATAATGACTAGATTTATTTACAAGGTTAAAACATGTAACAGTATGTTGTCATTTACAATAAAGCTATTTTTATACCTTGAAAATTGCACATTTACTTTTTTTAAGTTTTCTAGTAGATTATTTGCATGATTTTTCATTTATATTTGCGCATGTTTCTATTCAGTTGTAGTCAACTTATGTTTATGTACATAATTTGTAGTCCAAAACCAATGCTTACATCAATATTGGGTGAAATTTGTTTAGTTTGATGATGATGAGCATTGAGGGATCTCATTCGAACGTTAATACACGCAATCGAAATATTATAACCTGTCCATTATTATTACGTTAAGAAGTGCTGCTTACAACTTTTCATATGAAAACCTTCAATCACCACATTACCCCATAATTTACCCATTTAACATTTTGAACGCATTTATGACAGCATATATTGATATTTTTAAAGATTAAACTCTACTGCATGAGAAATGTATACACATTTAGCATCATATCATGGATTTTACCTTTGCCTGTTTCGTCTTCTTTACTAGTTACTTCTCACCACCGACCTTTGAAATAATTAATTTGGTTTCTTTTTCAGTTTTCTTTTGATGCTTTTTGATTCGTGCTTCGCTTTACTCTTACCCTTCTCAACATCTAGTTTTTATACATATCACACAAGACTTTCTCCATGGGTGTGTTCCCAATGGTTCTCTGAAAGAAAAGCATCTCAATTCTAGGAGCTGGGACGTGTTTTTTTTCAGTTTTCTTTTGATGCTTTTTGATTCGTGCTTCGCTTTACTCTTTCCCTTCTCAACATCTAGTTTTTATACATATCACACAAGACTTTCTCCATGGGTGTGTTCCCAATGGTTCTCTGAAAGAAAAGCATCTCAATTCTAGGAGCTGGGACGTGACGGAGGAGGGGCAACATGAGCAAAAGTCGTCCAAATCTGGCTGGTTGGGTTGGGTGTTGGCCTCTTGAATGTTGACAGAGCATCACTTGCGCCTGATCTTGTAAATTCTCAACTTGTAGGGGATCCTTTAAACCTCGCGTGTCTATAGGACAAGAAATCAGAGATCAGCCCACAATATCATCATCATCATCCTTTCCTCAAAAAAACAGTAGAGGGTTATACTCTGTCTGTATTATATTATGGTATACTTGTCAAGTTTATCGTACCGCTTTTAAACAGTACAATAGCCTTCAAACAGGCAAACTCTGCTGGATCTACCCCAATAGCTCTAAACCGAATCAGAGCATCATTCAGTGCTCTTAGATCTCCAGCAATCTGCACTGCCTTTCCATTGGGGAGATGTGAGAGATGATCTGTAGCTGAGAAAAGAGATACGGCATCCCCTGGCATACACCATTGGATTGCATTGAGAAGAAACAAGTCTGCCCATGCCTCCTCCAGCAAAATTACCTAAATTAAATAAAAATACAATAAAATAATGATAACCTAGTTTTTAAAGCGTATGTATTGTTTGTTTGCTATGTAATTTTAATTACTGATTTATTCTCATACTTGATCACGAAAAGGTAAACTTGCAAATGAGGGCAGATTCTTTGCCCATTTCACAGCCATAAATAGTAGCCTTGCTGATGTCTCATAGATTGTCTCATGAGCTGGATTGTAAATTGCTGAAGGTATTTCAATCGCGTTATTTGCTGCNAGTAGCCTTGCTGATGTCTCATAGATTGTCTCATGAGCTGGATTGTAAATTGCTGAAGGTATTTCAATCGCGTTATTTGCTGCCGGTCCCCCACTACCTCCATTGTTTGCTGCAGTTTGAGATGAGCCTCCAGAAAAGCTTACAGAGAGGTTTGCACCGTTTCCATTGCTGTTGTTACTGACACCGTTTCCGGATGATGATCCTCCCACCGTGCCGTTTGGTGCATGAGATGACGGAAGCATTACTGGAGTTCGTCTTTGTTGAGGTGTGTTATCATCACTAGTTACATCAATGCTGTCTTCTGCAATTGACGGAGAAAAAATCAAAGCAAATTAGGTAATCCAGGAGTACTACTAAAAGTGAAAACTAAAATTAATTATTTCTGTTTCCTCTCACTCACCATCATCATCGTCGTCATTATCTCTGCCTCCATTACTGTCATTTGGAGAGCCTGCTGTGAGCATAGGAGGATGCTGAGCTGGAGGCCCATGATGATGGAATGCATTGCCTCCTGCAGCTCCTCCATGATGATGATGTGCTGCTCCAGGAGGACCCCCAGCAATAGCAACTGGTCCTCTTGGGCCCAGTAATGGTCTATATCAAATTAGAGAATAATCCCAAAGGACCAAGTCAGTCAAAGTGTACAAAAACACACTTTAAGTCAACTTTGCTCAGATTTGAAACGCAAACTCAAGGGAAACCAAGTGGAAAGTTATTTAGCTACAGTCGTGTACGTGAAAAGCACGAGGAGGGTGTGATATTCAATTCCCCATCACCATCCATTAATCACACTAGTCATGTCACATTTTATTGTTTCATGTAGTTTTTTCCTCTTTTAACTCCACCACCCCTAGCTAACCAGCATCACATTCAAACTTGATACATGCCCAAGTAATATATTTGGAGAGAGCAAACAGATATTTCCTTTGGCTCATCATACATTATCGTCACTTCTCAACCTTCCCAAGAGACTAATTTCGCTCAAATGAGGGGAAAGTATAGCCGTAGTTAAATTACGAGGTAATACTAATATCATGCCCAAGTAATATATTTGTAGAGAGCAAACAGATATTTCCTTTGGCTCATCATACATTATCGTCACCTCTCAACCTTCCCAAGAGACTAATTTCGCTCAAATGAGGGGAAAGTATAGCCGTAGTTAAATTACGAGGTAATACTAATACATGTGAGCATCTCAACAAAAAAGTCACTTCAATTTCCGAAATTTCCTTTTCCTCTTTTTTGATTGTGCCTCTTAAAAACGATTATAATTTTATTAAATGCGTTTCCTTTACTCTCTTGTTCTCCATCAATCAACTTTTCTTGCAACGCCCAACGTAATAAAAATATAAAGAAGCGTTCCCCTCATTTTAAGATTACTGCTTACCCAAAAACGCCAACAGCAACTGCAGCTTCTCGTAAAGCTCGCTCTTGATCCATTTCACAGAGTGCCTCGGGTCGTAATGTCGCTGTATTTCGTGGCTGTCTTTCATTTTGCACAGCTAAAAAAGAGAAGAAAAAAATTTTCAAAACGGGTCACATTTTTATGCTTTAAAAAATTATCATGAATTGAAAGCATAAAATTTGAAGATCATTTGGCGACGGAGAAATGATTTTTTGTAAAAAAAAGCCTCGTTGCTGACTGGGCAGCAAGCGCAAGCTCATTATTTGCCCTGCATGCACGTATAGATTTGCTTTCTCTTGTTTCCTCTTTTACTCCTCTTGGATGTTACGTTGGTGGTGGTGGTCGACCGGTGCAACTGCAGCTTCTCGTAAAGCTCGCTCTTGATCCATTTCACAGAGTGCCTCGGGTCGTAATGTCGCTGTGTTTCGTGGCTGTCTTTCATTTTGCACAGCTAAAAAAGAAGAAAAAAAATTTCAAAACGGGTCATATTTTTATGCTTTTATCTTTGCCAAACGAAAGTACATTTTTTAAAAATTATCATTAATTGAAAGCATAAAATTTGAAGATCATTTGGGGACGGAGAAATGATTTTTTTTTGTAAAAAAAACCTCGTTGCTGACTGGGCAGCAAGCGCAAGCTCATTATTTGCCCTGCATGCACGTATAGATTTGCTTTCTCTTGTTTCCTTTTTTACTCCTCCTGGATGTTACGTTGGTGGTGGTGGTCGACCGGAGATCTTTCTCTTCGATCGAATCGAGAGAGTAAAAATATATCCACAGTCCTTCGTCGTTTGGTTGCTGTCTTTGGATGTTACGTTGGTGGTGGTGGTCGACCGGAGATCTTTCTCTTCGATCGAATCGAGAGAGTAAAAATATATCCACAGTCCTTCGTCGTTTGGTTGCTGTCGGATCAGCAGCATCACATTCAATTCAACTCTAGCAACCAAACCACCGCATCGATCCTAAATCCCATCAACCAACCATCGCATCACCATTATCTCGTGACGATAAACTTTCCACGTATAACTCAAAAACTATCCATCAGTTCGACCTTTTTGCAACAACCTCTACATATATATATAGTATGTATTAATAGTCATTTTTCAACTGAAACGAAAGAGGTCTATAATATACAGGAAAGTAAATGCGATTTTGGAGGACTTTTATCCTTTCTGCCTTGCCTCTTTTTTCCTTGTTCCTCTCTGTCAGGAAAGTAGAGTAGAAAATGTACTTTCCTCTTTCAACTTCATCCCGGCATGCATCACGGCAACAAACATTCGAGTCAAGCCATGGAAGAACGAATGGATGAATAGAGAAAAGCACCAAGACCACTGGCAACGTATTTACGTAGGATTCTTATCCTTCAGCACCAAAAAAAGAAAGTTTTTTGATTGATCCGATTTCTCTCTTCAGCAATATCTCTACTAGCTGAACAACAGAATGCTGACAAAACTTGATTCGATAATAGAGATGTAAGTGTAAAAGGTTTTCCTATACTACTTTATATGTAGTTATACGGAAACTTTTTTTTATTATTGGGATGAATGAAGGAATCAACTTTTACTTGGCCTTTTCATAGTTCAAATAAGCGGCACGACTTACAGACGCTAGAAAAGCTTTATATATGTTTGGGAAGGAGCCTAGACGAAGAAGTAGCAAGCAAGAGTTTTAACGAAAAGTACCTATTCGACAACTCTAATACTTGTGTATTCCAGTTGGTTTGTCCAACTCAATCAAATCAAGCTAAGCGACTTTCAGTGCTCTTTCTCGGGGCTCTGGGGTCTTGGGCTTTTATTGTTTGTTACTTTTAACGCAGAATGCTTATATTATATTACATCGTTAGAGGGAGCAATCCATATAATAATATGCTACTGACTGACTGAATGTGAGCGTGATGATGAATAGTAAATTGAATGGATTGATTTTGTGCGGAGGATGTTCCAGATAGAAATAAATGTACTTTTGTCATGTTGAGAGTAAAAAGGAGAATGAGGTTCACTTAATATGAGTAGTACACAGATACAAAATCAAATACGTATTATGCATCAATCTAAACCAAAACCTTTTTCTCATTCACAAGTCATCACATCACCCAATTAATCAAAAAGTTTCCGGGGCTTATCCTTTAACAAGTAGCAGCAGCAAAACTCTTTCAATCTAAACCAAAACCTTTTTCTCATTCACAAGTCATCACCCAATTAATCAAAAAGTTTCCGGGGCTTATCCTTTAACAAGTAGCAGCAGCAAAACTCTCTCTCTCTTTATATTGCTTTTAGAAATGTTGATTAGTGTAGATGTGGCAGTAGAAAAGTATAAATTCTGTCAAGCCCATTCCAAACTTAATTTCCACAGTTGTAATTATACACAAATATCTGTAAAGTCTGACTCTGGCCTGTGTTTGGAATATAAAGATATTACAGGAATTTTAACAAAAAATTATTCATCATAGAACTGCTTACGATAAAGATTCATGCAAGAATACTAATAAATTTTTGTTTCCATTCAATTTCCCATACATCAAACATTTTTGTAAAACTGTATTATTATGATTATGGACCATTGGCTAGTTGGCTACACGCCACGCTACTTTATTTTCTGCTGAAAAAACTTTTTGGGGCAAAGTGCAAAACTTACATCGGAAGTGCACAGCCCAGAAAGAGAAACAAAAAAGGAAACGGCGAGAGTTCATAAAAAATGTGTTTGATCAGATTTGTTTATGCTGGATTATTGTGATATTAAAACTTCTAAAAAAGTTGGTATAATTTAAAATTCGTGTAAGGTTGCACAATAAAAATAATAATGTTAATATATTTATGCTTGTATGTTTTATATTGTCAGACTCCCAAATGTATGCATATTCAATATTGGTATAATTTTGACCACAGTTTGAACAAAGCTTCAGATTTGTACAAACTACATTATACAACGTCTCTGTCAGATTCAATTATGCTGTATATTATACTTATCCTTTGAATTTTTGTTATCATTAAATTGCCTTTATCGCTTCTTTCTTGCTTTCATCTCTTTTCTGTTCACTGCTCATCCCATCATCACCGATTTTTTCTCCTTTTTTCTGGCATTTCTGTCTATCTCGTTAGCATAACATGTGGTTCGTGCCATGCCGTTAGTCAAAATGGCTAAAGGCGCAGAGCAAACCATGAAACAAATTGAACTAAACGAGAACAGTGAGAAGAACAAAGGAAAAAACTAGTGAGTAGTTTTGAATTTTTTTCTTCTTCTCTATTTTCCTAGGAAGTAGAAGTTGGAAACATGTAAAGCACATTGCTAGAGCCCATCAGAGAGATGGAGACGGTACCATATGCAGCCAACCAGAGATAATTGGTGAGATGTGCTTTTATGCCTAATGATATGCATCACAGCTGAATAAAGAATTTTAAGGGACAAAAGGCGAGAAACTATGAGAGAACACCACCACCACCATGATCATCATGACGATGATGATAATATGATCATTTCATCGGCACGGCGGGGGCACACACGTACCAAGGTATATCTACTTTTTATACCCCGAAACCAGAAGATGGAGAAGAGAAAAAGGGTTATCGCTCTTTTCAGGGTTAGATTTAGCTTCTGTGCTCGTTATATAATAATAATGATAATAAGATGGTGATAGCGTTGACGGTGGTGCTGTGAATCGTGGTGATGATATCATTAAGCAATAACTATTATGCATACGAAATTGATTTGACGATGATCACGATGATGATGTGGCATCATCATGGCACACCATACCACGATACTTTTCGTCTTTAACGAGCTCATCTATCACAAGCCCAGCCACCGAAAATTCTAGGAACGCTTTTTTATTGCTTGCGTTTGCCTGGTTATATCTGCGTGCGTGTAGTGTGGGATGCTGCTGCTGCAAGCGACTCCTCTCTTTATATAACTTTCCTGGCTTTGTTATGATTTCAAGTGAACCGCAAAGCCAAAATGATAATGGTATGTCCCTGGAACTGATATGATGATGTTCTCTATACTTAAAAAGCCTCTCTCCTCCATTTTTACTGCTTGTTTGTCGCTTTCCCTTTAATTTGTCAAAGTGCCAAATCAATTTGTTAGGGAGTGATGATGATCGTTGTGGTTATGCAAAGTAGGCACATAAATGATAATATGTCCCTGGAACTGATATGATGATGTTCTCTATACTTGAAAAGCCTCTCTTTCTCCTCTACTTTTACTGCTTGTTTGTCGCTTTCCCTTTAATTTGTCAAAGTGCCAAATCAATTTGTTAGGGAGTGATGATCGTTGTGGTTATGCAAAGTAGGCACATCATTATGAATATAGTGTATTATAAATAGAGAAAAAATACAATCGGGTTCGAGTTGAAATAAAAACTTCAAAGGGAAAAGACGGAGAAGCAGGGACTCATACAGCAGCGATAAAGAAGAAAAACCAGCCATGCATACTTAAACTCTACAAGAGACACAAATACACGCATAGAAAAAGGAAGATCCTGTTGATCCTATTCTTAATCATGGCGAGAAATGATCAGTAATGCAGATATATGAGTATATCCTTTATGAAGTGATCGCCGGGCAAGAATATGTACTATCATATAATTTTATCTTTGTCTGTGGGTTCAAGTGTGAATAGTAAACTAAAATAATTATCAATGAAAGATTGGAAGCGTAATGTATGTTAAAAAACCAAACTATTTAATCATGGCGAGAAATGATCAGTAATGCAGATATATGAGTATATCCTTTATGAAGTGATCGCCGGGCAAGAATATGTACTATCATATAATTTTATCTTTGTCTGTGGATTCAAGTGTGAATAGAAAACTAAAATAATTATCAATGAAAGATTGGAAGCGTAATGTATGTTAAAAACCAAACTGATCTAATCCCACTATTACCGCTATATTCTGTTGATTTTCCCTTTTCGGAAAATTCGCTTCATATGAATTAAAAATTGGAAATGAAATTAAAATGGCGCTAAAAGTGAAAGAGAAGGAGCAGTAAAAATCAGTGTTTGCTTACCATCTTTGTTCATCCCCATCTGCAGACATTTCTTTAGTCGACAAGCCTGGCATTGATTTCGATGAGCCTTGTCAACAATGCATGCTCCGGTACCAGCCTGGCATCTGCATTTTTATACAAATTATTTTTAAAACGAAATCCCTAAATGAAATTAAAATGGCGCTAAAAGTGAAAGAGAAGGAGCAGTAAAAATCAGTGTTTGCTTACCATCTTTGTTCATCCCCATCTGTAGACATTTCTTTAGTCTACAAGCCTGGCATTGATTTCGATGAGCCTTGTCAACAATGCATGCTCCGGTTCCAGCCTGGCATCTGCATTTTTATATAAATTATTTTTAAAACGAAATCCCTATTTTTCAGCAATGAATTTAAAAAAACAAATTCCCTGTCTTGTCCCAATCTGCTTACCTGTAAATTAGTTTTCGACGAACGCTTCTTTTGAAGAAACCACTGCATCCGTTACAAGCCAGAATTCCATAATGCTTTCCTGAAGAAGTGTCTCCACATACGACACAGCTTAGACCAGTGCTTTGCCGACGGCCTGCGTAATATGAAATGATAAATTATCATGGTCTTCTGTGTAGTTTTTCAACTGAAGATTTAGTAAGCAATGCATTTTACCTGTTGGCGAACCTGAATCCTTGCGGAATAAATGTTGGTTGGGGAGACGGAGACCCGTCATTTGAAGAAGAAATGGATTGATGATGAAGTGGAGTCAATGTATGTTGTGAAATCCCCCCACCTCCAGAAGAAGGAGGTGAGCCTGCAGCTGAGCCGGTGCTTCCACCACTGTTATTATTATTGGTGGTCAGTGAAATCGGCAATGAAGGGGTTGAAGTCCGATGTTGGTGATGATTGTGGTGATGTGCATGATGTTGCTGGCTGTTTGACTGGATTCGTGATATCGAGTAAGGATGAGGTGGAGAGCAGGATGATGAAGGGGATGGTGGACGTGATTCTACGCACACAAAAGTAGATAAAAATAATCTTCACAACTCGAATCTACAGATTTTGTCTGCACACAACAACATAATACCTTTTCACTTTACGACCTGATCATCAACAAAATAAAATCTGATCGGATTACATGGGCAATCTCTCTCTTTAATAGAAACGGGAAATTTCAAGGGACATGACATATTATGATGTAGGTATCAACGTTTTGTTGTGATATTCATAGAATAAATAGATTTCAAATAGTCAATTCAATTTTTGTTTGACTGGATTCGTGATATCGAGTAAGGATGAGGTGGAGAGCAGGATGATGAAGGGGATGGTGGACGTGATTCTACGCACACAAAAGTAGATAAAAATAATCTTCACAACTCGAAACTACGGATTTTGTCTACACACAACAACATAATAGCTTTTCACTTTACGACCTGATCATCAACAAAATAAATTCTTATCGGATTACATGGGCAATCTCTCTCTTTAATAGAAACGGGAAATTTTAAGGGACATGATGACATATTATGATGTAGGTATCAACGTTTTGTTGTGATATTCATAGAATAAATAGATTTCAAATAGTCAATTCAATTTTTTGTTACAGAATAAAAAAAAACTCTTACTTAAATCCAGTATGTGAGGTGTCATGTCACAGCCAACAGGGGAAAGTAACATTCTCTTTGGGCTTGGAGGCTCTCCACGGATCCCTTCAAAAAATATAAGGAATTAATTTCTCTTGTCTGTTTGATACGTATATATTTTACTGTGCATCCTTTGATTTTCAAGTGGTCTATCACATAGGATTAGTGCTCCTGAATTGACACGCTATATACAGCATCACGATAATGCAACATGATACTCAATAAAGCTATCATAATTGCAATCTTTATGATGATTGTATGATAGGATCAAATCGGTATGATTAGTAGAGAATGAAAATCGGATTGGGTGGAGTGGTTTTCACAACTTGTTGAGCAATTCAATACCTTTTGATTGATCATCATCAGCAAAAATCAAATTATTTTGTCTATAATATGTTATTGAATTATGAATCCTTCTTTCGGTGTGATATGTAAAAGAGGCAAAAGGGGGAATGAAATTGAAAGGGATTGAAATAAGAGTTCAAAAGGTTTGTCAAGTACTACAATATATGATAGAAAATCTGTTGAGTATATAAAATAATTAAAAGGTATTTTTATACGAACAACTCTATGCAATAATAATACCTCTCAAAAAGTTTTGAAGGACCATCTTCAAACAATAATAACGAAAGCTAAAAACTGTTCCTTATGAAATTGAAAGGGATTGAAATAAGAGTTCAAAAGGTTTGTCAAGTGCTACAATATATGATAGAAAATCTGTTGAGTATATAAAATAATTAAAAGGTATTTTTATACGAGCAACTCTATGTAAAAATACCTCTCAAAAAGTTTTGAAGTACCATCTTCAAACAATAATGACGAAAGCTAAACTGTTCCTTTTGAAAGAGTCGGCAATAAATCGTTTCGTCAAAACTTGTTGTTGATTGGAATGATGCATTCTTACTGGATTGAAAATTGAAAGTCCTTTTTGTCGCTTCATGATGGAATAGTGAAACTAAGTTTATTGCTCATCGTGATTTTTATTAACCCACATTTGACATATGTCGCGTTTGCAGCTTCAAATATCATCTTCAAACAATAATAACGAAAGCTAAAAACTGTTCCTTTTGAAAAAGTCGGTAATAAAACGTAGTGTTGATTGGAATGATGCATTCTTACTGGATTGAAAATTGAAAGTCCTTTTTGTCGCTTCATGATGGAATAATGAAACTAAGTTTATTGCTCATCGTGATTTTTATTAACCCACATTTGACATATGTCGCGTTTGCAGCTTCAAATATTTCATTTAGTAGTCATAATTTTAAACATTTTATTATATGAATGTATTTTAACAAGTGAGCATGCATGTGTCACCTTTCACTTCACTTTCAAATGCGCAAATGTTGTACACTTTGCATTTGAATTTTTTTAAAGAAATCATTCTAGGGCAAATAGCATTGACTTGGACAACTCGTAGATCAACCCATTTACATTGTTGTTTACTCTTTTCGTTTCATTTTTTTTAAAATATGAAAATGCTTCTAGTTCTGCGGTTGCACTTTTTAACGCTATCATCTAGTGACAGCATTCCTCATTTTTGCCAACAAGTATCAATGATACATGAATTTGTTATGATAACTTGATGAGTAATTCAAAAGCGCGTAGAGTAACAAAGTATGTTATTTAGCTGCTAAATTTAGAACAGAATTTATTAAAATGTCATTAAACTGAGCATAACACGTCAACCGTGTGTTGGAAAAACCTGTCGATCAAACCAAGCCATTTTTTGTGAAATTCATAAATAACGTATTTTTAACTTGCAACATAAATAATTTATGTTAAAAAATTATATTGAATTCGTTTATTTCATTGTGTATGGTGTAATTGTGTGTTTTTCTGAATAAAAATCAAACATTCCCTTCTCTTCTAGCCAGCTCTGCTGAATGTTTATTGTTGAATGTTGAATCAGCTTGTATTTAGTTGCGGAGGGTAAAAGCGTTAAACTAGTAGCAGGTGTACATTACAAGGTACTTGAGTAGATGTTGAATCATTAATCAGAAATAAATTGTGACAGTTTATATCTATTATGTGTGCTGCTGCCATAAAAAACTTATAATCTTTGCATCTCCACTGTACGGTGAAAGGACTCTGCGGATGCCACAAAGTAAACTTTGTAATTTACGCTCACACACACACCACAAGTGTTCTTCTTGAATCTCTCCCGAGTTTTGAAGGATAATTTCCACCAAGGAAAACTTTTGATGAAACCACGCCACCGCAAATGCTGTGGCGAATCACCAACTTTTGAAGTTGTGCTATATCCAGGTTAAAATATACTTAATCGGGAATTACATTAAGTATATATGGGTATCTTTTAGTATATACCTATTCAGATTCTAATGCCTTCAAGTCAAGCCAAACTAACTGAATTGAGAAAACGGGCAGACGAATGGGATGCAAGTCAACTTGTGCCAACCACTTTTGTGAATCATTTCATGGGTAATAATTTTTGGGATTTACCAAGTCCAAACTCTCTCTCTCTCTACAAAACTCTGTATTAAGTACATACATCCTTTGATCCTTATGCCTTGGTGTTTTTAAGCGTAAATGCAAATGAATTGCTACTAAAAAGTCTTCCACAAAAGTTTACTCCTAAAATAGTCAGTATTTCACATAATGAATGCATATACTCACGTCTAGTCAGAGTCAGATAGATTTTTGGAGTTTGCTCTGGAGAATTGAAAGTATTCAACTTTTATTGCTGTCTGCTGCTCTATACTATTTCCAAATAAAAGCATAATGATATCTCTACACAACTGCACACTATAATTTTAGCCATAGAATATGTGCATGTTCCATACTTTTGTAACGTTTAGCTTAAGAAGGATGAAAAGGAAACGGAGTAATTTACACAAAAGTTTCTTCCATTTCCACTGCCGATTCCAAAAAGTCATTGCCATTTTCTATGATAACCTCTACTTTTATACCATATATATTTTGCTTCTTGAGAATTTGTTTGTGATTCGAATTGAATCCACCGTCCAACAACAATCCTCCTGTCTGCTTTTCCAGTTTAAGCTTGATGTTGGCCATGCTCTGTATAATATCTAGCCTTTCCTCTGATGGCCGTAAAGAAAAGAGAGAAAACGATTATATTACTATTTTCCCCTTGGAACTCATCCCTTTTCATGTGATTCCAGTTAAGCCTCTTGGATTAAATTGTTTTCTACTTTCTACTTCTATACTTTTGCCATCCTTGTTGGCAGACAGATATTTTCAGTATCATATCATTGCTAGTATCATTTCTAGCATATCCCTATTCTTTTCCACTTTACTTTTGTGCATGTTTACGGAGATGTGAAATCAGAATAATTGATCTTGCGCTTCGTTCCGGTCGGACTTTATATTTATCAATCTGTACATGTATGTATTTATGTGCACATTTCCCATTTATCTCCCCATATATGAATTTAAATGGGCTTGTGGTGGTATTAGTATCGCATTATTTGCAGATGCTCTATGCATTTTTGATCCTTTCTGTTGACTCACACAACTACTATAAACACAGACTTTCCCTTTCTCTATGCCAAAATAAACTGGAATTGGTTTGGTCGTTATTCCTATTTCATTCTCATTTAAATCAATTTTGAGAGATTTACATTTAAAAAGGCTTGCTGTTACTACTGTGAATTACGAATAACTCATAGTTATAATAATGCTGTGCTGTATCCAGTTGGTTCTTTTATATGCACATACCAATTAGGCAGACAATTCACATAAACAGTATGACTGTTCCAGTAGTAGCAATAAAGAAAAGCAAAAATTCCAAAAATAAAAATAAAAAGTGCACTCAGGCATGCTCAATTCAGCTCACTCAACTGATTTCATTTTCCACTTCTACTGTGTTATGGTGCTGATTAGTAGATGATGATGATGATGACAATAAGTTTTCTTTTCATTTTTCCAACAATAAAGTAAAGAAGCTATGAAGAGATCTATATACTATTCACTAGTGAACATTCAGAGGGCTCCCGCAATGCACATAAATTAAATGAAAGAGACTTAACAGTGCAGTAGCAACAACAGCACAGAGGTGATTGCCCTAAGGGATTGCATTATGACACAGGAGGATCCGGACACAGGGACAGATGACCCATTTTGTTTAACCAAGCGTACTTCCACAACCTCAATTACTTTACCACTACTGCAAGTACAAATATGTCCATACGGCTAATCCTTAACCAAAATTGCCTGGATGAGCAACATGCAAGGATCATCC